>JAABNY020000035.1:2260185-2273575 GCA_015164015.2 Brevimyrus niger
GACAGCTTGACCCCCCAGCTTGGCCACACGCCGGGAGGATCCTCTGTCTCCGGAGGACATCAGCCCCCCCTCCTGACAGCTTGGCCCCCCCAGCTTGGCCACACGCCGGGAGGATCCTGACTTGTTTTTCTTTTAATTGAGTAGCAGTTTCTCAAACATCATGGGTTCATCCTGTGTTTATCATAAGCCTGACTTCCCCCCCCCCAGTGGTGTGTAGCTATTGTGCTTGGGACATTCTGCCCCCCCAGGACACACTAGAGCAGCATTCCCCGGACACAGTCCTGGGGGTCGCAGTCAATCCTTCACCCGCTTTTCCCGCTCCCATCCAGTACGGCAAGCGATGATCCTGGTCCTGTACCTGCCGATCCTCCTTGCCCTCTACCTGGTACCCCTGGGCATGTACTCACCCTGCATTAAGGAGCAGGGCACCCTCGGACCCCCACCGGCCCTGATCGGGCACAGGGGAGCCCCCATGGTAAGTGCGGTGGGGGGTGTTGATATGTTAGTATGCCAGCATTGTTAAATCTGCAGAGGTCAGCTTTCACTTTGTAGGTTGTGCAGGAATGAGCGATGACTCGTGTTCCTGCTCGTCTGTAAATCTAGCTGGATGTTTCGTCAGCTGTAGTGAGAGCAGGTGGGGGGGGGACTCTCTTTTCCTGAAAACAGCTTGCACCAGAGAACACGCAGATGTCCTTCCAGAAGGCTGTGGAAGCTGGAGGAGAAGGCCTGGAGACTGACGTTGTAATCAGGTGATACTGAAACTTGAGAAGATAGTCCGTCTTTAGGGGCTCCGTGCCCTTTGGCCGGGGGAATCTCCTGGGCATGTCACTCAGTGCATTGGCATTTTCCTCCCGTCTCAGCTATGATGGTGTGCCCTTCCTCATGCATGACACCACGCTGAGGAGGACCACTAACATCCAGGAGGTGTTCCCCAACCGCACGTCATCCTTGGCCTCCATGTTTACCTGGAGTGAAGTGCAGCAGCTCAACGCCGGATCGTGGTTCCTCTCGGTCAGTCTTAGTCCCCCGAGGATCGTGCTTCCTCTCGGTCAGTCTCTGTTTCCCGAGGATCGTGCTTCCTCTTGGTCAGTCTCTGTTTCCCGAGGATCGTGCTTCCTCTTGGTCAGTCTCTGTTTCCCGAGGATCGTGCTTCCTCCCGGTCAGTCTCTGTCCCCCGAGGATCGTGCTTCCTCTCGGTCAGTCTCTGTCCCCCGAGGATCGTGCTTCCTCTCGGTCAGTCTCTGTCCCCCGAGGATCGTGCTTCCTCTTGGTCAGTCTCTGTCCCCTGAGGATCGTGCTTCCTCTCGGTCAGTCTCTGTCCCCCGAGGATCGTGTTTCCTCTCGGTCAGTCTCTGTCCCCCGAGGATCATGCTTCCTCTCGGTCAGTCTCTGTGCCCCAAGGATCGTGCTTCCTCCCGGTCAGTCTCTGTCCCCCGAGGATCCTGCCTGAAGGAAGGTGTGATGTAGAGGTTGGAGAGGCCAAGTGCAATAGGGGACTGACCTTCTTGTCCCGCTTCTCAGCGCGACCCCTTTGGGACTGCTTCTTCTCTGGACCTGCTTGACCAGGCTCGCGCCTGTAACCAGTCAGTTCCCACACTGAGGGACTTCCTGGACTTGGCTGCTGACCATAGGACTCTAGTCATCTTCGACTTGCAGCGGCCACCCATGGGGCACCCATATCACGATACCTGGATCAACCGTACCCTGGAGGTCATCCTTAATGAGTCGTACATCCACTCCAGCCAGGTACATACTGACTAAACCAGTTTGGCTTCACCTGCTGGATTTGAGTTTGATGATTAGGTGGATGTGACTGTAGGAGGTGATGTGGGTTATGTGGATGGACTCAGGTGCTCTGGCTGCCGTCAGAAGAGAGGCAGCTGGTACACGAGTTGGACCCGGAGCTGCAACAGACGTCAGGGAGCTGGGCTTCGCTGGACGAGCTGCAGGAAGAAAACATTGTGAATCTCAACCTGCACTATAGCTCCATGTCACAGGAGCAGATCCAGTAAGCCACGCCTTCTGATATTGCCTGATATTTCGTTAGTTAGGCTGGGCCACACCCCAGGCCTTTCCTCCAATCGGTAGCTAGGCTGGGCCACACCCCAGGCTTTTCCTCCAATCGGTAGCTAGGCTGGGCTACACCTCCTGGGCTTTCCTCCAATCTTTCAGTCAAGAGGGCCATATCTGCCTTACCACTTTATACAAGTTGTCTGCTCATGAAAGTTTTTACTGTGAATGTTTCTCTTCCTGATTTTTGATGTAAATATTAAATCTTAATGAGCAGACTGTGAATTTTCCAGAGAGGATAATGAGACAGATGGCTATGGTGGCTTTTATTCTGCAGTACTTAAATCAGACTGCCGGGGGCATGTACTATATTCAGTGTGCCTGATTCCCAGAGGGTGATGTTAGGAGGACACTTTCTACCGTAGCGTCCTCTACAGGGAGGGAGATGGCGCTGGTCGCCGCAGCAACCACGCTGTCGGCACGGTCCCTGGGAGTCGAGTGACGGGGGCCATCTCCGCCGAGGGTTGATGTTTTTGCAGCCATGAGTGGCAGTATATCAGTGTCAGTCTGTCCCTCCCTGCAGCGAAGGGGGTGCCAAACTGTGTTCAGGGGGCAGCATGTGGCTCAGTGCGCTAAGCCCGTGTGCCTCTAAACAGAAGGTTGCTGGTTCAAACCCAGTCTCAGCACATCTGCGGGTCCTTGAGCAAGGCCCTTAACCCCCAGCTCCCTGGTCGCCGCTATGGGTGACTGCCCTTCATGGACAGTTTGCTCTACAAAGAGCCGTAAAGACAACACCACGGAGATCAATAAAGTATCGATTATTATTATTATTAAACAATGACTTTTCCTAGGGCCCCCTGTTGGCCATAAACAGTCATTACACTAAATATTAAATAAATATGTTCCTTATTTAGCTAGCAGTTTTGTCTTTGGGTGGAAGCCAGGGATCCCCAAGTGACTTTTTGAGTGGGGTCCCCACCACATGCTTACTAAACAGCTTTGTCTTCCCATCAGCAAATACGCGTCTGTGAACATCAGCACCAACCTGTATGTGGTCACCCAGCCCTGGCTCTACTCACTGGCCTGGTGCTCTGGGGCGAAGTCCGTCACCACCAACGGCGTGCAAGTCCTGAAGGCTCTACGGCGCCCCCTCTTCCTCATGGTGAGCTCCGGTTCTGCGGCTGACCTACCCGCGACTCGTCACTTAGCGCAGTCTTAAGTTAAGCCCTAAAGCTGGAGACATCCTCGAATGAGTCACTGCGCTTCTGCTGTTTTGAGGTCTGTGTCCCTTTTTTAATCCCCTCCCCTTTTAATTAGGCTCTCTGTTTGACTTCTATCCTGGCTACACCGTCCTGTAATTTAGTATAATCCCCACTCACCTTTATTTTTGCGCTTTGCTGTTGTGTACGTTGCTCTTTTTGAGGAAATTATCCTACGTGAGTCTAGGACACACAGCAGATCCACAAATGATCGTATTTCTTATCATTGATGTAACCCCGGCAATCTCTCAATATTCAGGCAGCCTGAATCTGCTGATTCTGCTCCCTCCCCCCCTCAGACTCCGAAACGCTACATCCTGATGTGGACCCTCACCGATGCTGCATCTGCTGCACTCATCCTGCTCGTATTTGTGTTCCACTGGTGAGCCCTGAGCCCCCCGCCGCCCCCCATCCCCCCATCCTCTGCTACCGATAAAATGCGCTACAATTTCATATGCGGCTGTGGCTTCATTTCAGGTGGAAAGACAGGGGCCTTCCTTTCTGGTCAGACAGCAGACAGACAAATGAGAAGGGGCCATACAGCAAGTTCCGCACAGGTGGGGGCATGTCCTCCGAATTGGGACGATTGCTGACTTTTAAATGGAAATCCTAACCAGTGGCTAATTAGTGCTACTGTTCTAAGAAAAACATTCTTTTAACAGCTGCTATGTAGCTCGAAACACCCAGAGAGCGGACCTGCGTGCTTGATTTGAGCACGAACCATAGCTGCTGTAAATAGTGGTTCTGACTGTGGACCAGCCGGTTTCGGCTTCCATCAGATATGTTTCCCAGTGCAGTCTGGCCGTCTCTCTTCGGCGTTTTCTGCCTCCGTCCTCTGAGCCCTGGGTCTTCTGTCCCCTGCAGAGCTGAGTGACGTGTGGTCCGTCTCCAGCGTCAGCGTTCGGGGGGACTTGCGGAGCCAGCCGGCCACCCCCAACCTGGCCACCATCGCGGAGGAGGCCGCAGTCAGAGCAAGCGGGCAGTGAGCATGTGGGCGCCTCCCTCCTCCTGCTCCTGTACGCCCATCGGAAACAGTCTTTCACATGCTCTCCAGCCTTTGAGTGGTGGTCATGTGACCAGAACTGGCCATGGATAAGTCTGGCTTTTCCGGCAGCGACCGAGGGATCCTTAAGCACGCCGGTACAGGAATGGAAGCTCTATTTTCATAAGTGATTTTTCATTTCCTGTCGCTCCCAACCTCAGCCGAACTGATGGTATCCATGGTAACGTCACCGAAGCTTCAGAACCCTCTTTCAAAGGCCACCATTCTTATCATGTCACTGTGGGAAGGCCACTGTCCCAGAGATGCTCCCATTCATCTACCACGCAGTCTAAGGGCGCCCCCTGGTGCCCAATCACATTTCTGCTTTGTGGTTTATTGCTTGATCTGAGCATGTGCTGTAAAATGACATCACAATGTTCAAATATATCAATCCTGTTTTTGTCAAATTAAATATTTCCTGCACACAGCAGCCATTAGTGAGGTATGTAGGAGTGGGTTACCTGTCTGAGCTCATTGAGTGAGCTTTCAGTACAGGCAATAATGCCTGCCTGTGAGCTTTCAGTACAGGCAGTAATGCCTGCCTGTGAGCTTTCAGTACAGGCAGTAATGCCAGGCTTTTTTTTTTATTTTTCCTTAAGAATAAAATATTATTCTTAAACTGACAATCTATATATATAAAATAGTATTAATAAGATGTCTATCAGGCCTCTTAATGCTGACATAGATCATAGGTGGATTTTGGTCCTATCATTTGCATGTTTGTGCGCCGCCCCTCTTATCCAGTATCCAATCAGACGGCTGTATTCGCTTACCTGCAACTAACTGGGCTTAAACAAAATGAGCTGGTACTGGCACACGGTAAGTTAAGGAACAGGAACCGGCTTGTAAACGATGCTGACCACCTCAGCGTCGCGGTTTTCCCGTCCTGGGAAGCTGTCATATTATTTTAACATCATTCCCTGAGTCTTTAAACCACGACAGCTCCTATAATTTAGCTAAGAAAACAAATCTGGCCGAAAACAGATATTTGAATGAGTTTATTATTTTTTTTTTATAAAACTGCTTCTTTTAAGATAAAACAATGTGCTTGTGGTAGAGGCATGCCCCCTTTCAAATAAAAAAAAATCAGCTTTCCAACTTGCTTATTTTTAATTTAATGTATATATATTAAAACTTTGTTAAGCGTGAAACACACACACACTAACATTAAATACGACATAACTCACCAGACCTGCATGCTACAAGGGCCGTCCAAAGTTTTGCCTAGAGCAGTCTTGCCCTTGTTGCTATGGAGACCACACCGCGTAAAAAGTCAAGAGGAGACGCTCCTGTAGAGGATCTATATCTGCGTGTCACCCAGGGAGAGGTTTTGAAAAATGCAACTCAACTTGCTGTCATTATTGAACGTGAAGCGATTATATTGACCTGCCAGCCAGTTCCGCCAGTGGGGTATGACAGAATGATAGACCACTTAGTACACTTCAGAATGTTTCGAACAGACAAATACGAACTCAGTGCCACAAACCCTTCATGCCACACAAAAAAAAGCCATTATGAGTACATTAACAGCACAAGGCGGAGGAGCTTGCGTGGTTTACGGGACCCGCGTGACTGCAGCAAGTCATTCCATCAGCAATAAGCGGCTCAAACCCCTGGCAAGGCGGTGGCCATCTTTAAATAGTCATCTCATTTTGGGTTCTGCATCCTAAAACTTAAAATACCTAAATTCACAAATGGAAACCCTTTACAAAACAAACCTATTCTGAAACATTAAATAGCCACATAAATGAATGTCAGTCCTAATAACAAAAGAGCATAATTACATTGTACAAAAATTTAAGGCTTTCAAACTTGTGTGAAATCATACAGATTACATTTAGTGATATGGATTTATAGCAATGTAATGCATCCTGGTGGGGGTTGGGGTGTCACATATGTGCAGTTTGCAGAACATTTCTGATGCTGGTTGGTGGCATCAGAACCGAGTAAAGGTCATTCAGGCAATATAACCAGAATCTGTACTGACTCATTTGTACTGACTCATTTATCTATGTGTGTGGCTTCATCAAAGGGGGAATTGTCTCAGTCAGATGAGTGTGTCTCGAAGAAGGTCCTGATTGGTTAGCTCGCTCACCGGGGGGGTCAGCGGGGAGGGCAGGTGAGAGGAAGAGGGAGAAAGGGGAAGCTTAGAGGTAGTCGTCCTCACTGGAAGGAGATGAGGGGGCGGGCTCATCGATGTCAGAGCCAATGATGCTGGGGGAGGGGCTTCGACTCATTCTCCATACACGGGCGGAGTAGGTGTAGCCCCAGCTGCAGGGTTGGCCCAGGGGGCGGAGCAACCTGAGCAACTCAATAGCTCTCAGCCAATGATCAGTTCACTTGCTGTTGACACGGGCACCCCGTTGTTTGCTCATGGTGGTCAGCATCTGGCTGATATATGAGGTCAGAAGGTCATCCATCTTGTAGCCCTGTGTGCAGACCGGAAATCGCAGGGGTTTTCACAATCGGGTTTCCTTTAACAAACATTTTCAATAAGGAAATTTCATTACTAAATTATCATTTGAACATCAGAAAGTAGGAGCCACCATGCCCAACTTCAGCTGGAACCGAAACCTGCTGGTCTAGACGGCGGCTTCCTCACCAGCGAGGTCTCACAGAGCAACTTGCTGCCTCGGACCAGGTTTCCGATGGTGATGTGGAAGTATGTGTTCCCGCTGCTCCAGTTGGAGATCTTGGTGAAGGGGTGTGTGATCAGGATGTCCTGCAGGATCAATGCAGACACACACAGCCTTGAAGACACACACACACACACACACACACACACACACACACACACACACACACCTCGAACATAACGACAGAGTCTCAGTTACCTTGCTCTTTGGGTCGATGAGGCTGACGCCATGCTTGTTAATCGCTATCAGGAGGATCTCTGGGAAATTTGGCTCGGTAGTTTGCTAGAAAATAGTGTAGAGGCCTTAATTGTTCTGGTGTTCTTATGGTAAAACCCTGAAGAGAAGCGAAACACCCACACAAGGAGATGACAGTGAAGCTCAAATCCCTGATTACCTTCACCTCGAAGAAGGCCGATCCGAACGTTGGCCACTTGAAAATGATTTTGAGAAACATCAGCTTGGCCTCCTCCCGCGATTTCCCAGCATGCTTGTTGAAGTACGCCACCACGGACTGCACAGACACATGCCAGAGATCACATGTCAGAGATCTCTGTGTGACGTGGTGCTGTCCACACACAAAGAAGAACTCTAAAGCGTTGGTTCTCAACCCATTTCCTGTAAGACCCCCCCCCCCCCCCATGCCACAATATTCTCTTTCCAACCCAGATGGCCCTTAATAGGCTAATAATGAATGTGGCAGGTTCAAAGTAGTGTGGGTTGGAATGAAAACATTCTGGCAGAGAGTCCTACAGGAACAGGGTACTACAGGAACAGGGTCCTACAAGAACAGGACTGGGAAAGACCCCTCTAAAGAGCATGCATGTGTGGAAATGCACTGTGACTGCAGAAGGATGGGTTGATTGACTGATAGACTAATGACTGGATGGATGGATGAATGGATGGATAGACGGATGGACTAATGACTATACTGAAGAATGAACGGCAAGTCCCACGTCCGCTTACGCGTTTCCAGTCGTCAGGGGACATCTGCCTAATCAGGTCCTGAGGAACCAGCTCTCTCAGCATCTTGGGGATGCTAGGGAAGTGAGACTTGTCGTCCTCAAACTTGACGCGGTAGATGAGTGCGGCCAGCTGGAAGATCTCGTCACGTGAGCACCTGTGGTAGCCGCGCAGGTACTTCGGGAGCTCCTGGGGAGGAGCGTGTGGGACAGGAGGGCCAGGTAAGGGTCAGCACTGTCTTCACAACACCAACGCTATTAGTGAAGGAAAATACACAAATCACCTGGTAGTAGTGAAAAATGGAGTCTGCGAATGAGTCCTTCCCTGGGACAGTGTTGGTCCACAATTTCTTCATGAAGAATACCTGGTAGGTCAATGAAGGCACTATACCTAAAAGAGACAGAGCACACACGCTGTTTAGGTGGGAGGATCAGAGAGCTGATCTGACTCTCAAAGAGGATTAAACTGGATTAGGGCTTTACCGTCCTTTACGGGCCGAGCTTTCTTGATCCAGTCCGTGAGGTGCCTGACGAAATCAAAGAAAAAATCCCCTTCCGGCACGCTGATCACCTGAAAAGCAGAGGCCAGCTTCAATCTCTCCACCCTCCAGCAGCCCCGTACACCAGCTTCATAAAGTCTGAGCAGAACAAGCCAGCTTCAGATGCTCTCTGCTTCCTCTCAGCTTCCTTGCAAAGCCTCCAGGACTCATTGTGACATCACACTCCATCTCACCATAATCCTCATTGACCTTCACAAGTTGCCTTTTTAATTCCAGGTCCTACCTTGTCAGAGATCTTTACAAATAAGCTGAAGCCCTCGGAGGACTTCAACAGCAGGCGGCTGGAGATATTCAGGCAGAAATCTTTGGCTTTTGTGCTTGACTCCACCTCAAAAGCCTGCAACAGATTACAAAGAAAAAATATTCCATTATAAAAATCATTCCATTTTGCAACACCACTGTCCCATAACCCCAGTCAGACAATTACTTAGAACAATTTGGAAAAATAATTAGAGGCAGATCTATTTAGAACAACTAAATTAGAATATAATTATCAGTGTTTTTCAGGCATATCCAATTAATTACAGAATCCGTCCCCTCTGTAATCTCTGCCCATATAATTAGCACTTAATAACTGGAGATTACAGTCTCTAAGAGCAGATAATGCTTCATCATGATTAAGGAGTGCTATTTTTTGGCCTGCAGAACAGTTTTCACTAAAGGATTTTGTTACTGATGTTAAAAAACCTCCTTGGTACACATATATTATAGCATAAAATTATAACCCAGGGACATAATGTTCCAAAAGATTCAAATCAGAAAATGCAAGCTGACAGTCTCTGATGTAGGACCCTTTCATCCACTGGGTAATTTGGTGCTGATTGAATTTTGACCCAGAACTGGACCTGGTCTGGACAAGGATGTTCACCTCGTCTGTGTCATCGGGGAAATACACTTTGTGGAAGATCTGCGTGGTCTTGTGCTGGATGGCCTCCACCTCCACCAAGTGGGGCGGGTACTTCCTGGAGCCGTTTCTGCTTTCCAGAAGTAGAAATTTCAGAGGTGTCAGTATAAGGATGTGTTTCTAAGGCCAAACGACGGCTACAAGGTGTGCTGGGAGCCAGGATGCTGCAAAAATGGCCTTGTACCTAAATAGAGATGAATTTTCCCATGATATTTTAAGAATAAAACAAACACGATGTATGGTGCAGCTACTGAGGTAGGTGGGGAGGCAGAGGGTGAGAAGTCAGCAGAAAGCAGACACACTGCACACATCCATCACTGGCAGACACACCGCATACATTCATCACTGGCAGACACACCGCACACATTCATCACTGGCAGACACACTGCACACATCCATCACTGGCAGACACACTGCACACATTCATCACTGGCAGACACACTGCATACATTCATCACTGGCAGACACACCGCACACATTCATCACTGGCAGACACACCGCACACATTCATCACTGGCAGACACACTGCACACATTCATCACTGCCACGGGGGGCGGTTTTCTGTACACACAGAGCGGCTTGATGCAGTCAGGCATTCCCAGGATGAGTCCTGTCAAGCACTCAGAAGATCTGGATGGTTCTCCCTACAAGAGTCACTGAGGGGTGCAGGTGAAATGCTGCGAGGGGACATGCTGGGAGCAGAGTGCAGGTCACAGAGTGCAGGTCACTGCTAATAAGGTGAGATTCTTAGCTGCACTATTAAAATGAGCTGCAGTGTTACAGATGCAGGGTCTTACCTCAGGGCCTTCTGCAGGCGCTGCATACAGTCTGAGGCCAGTGGGTGCTGCCTCTTGGCCTGTATGAACCTCTGAACATGGGGTAGCAGCAGATTGCTGGGCGGAAACAGGCCCGTACAGAGCCAGAGCAGCTCCCAGCCCTTCTCCTCACTATACCTGCACAAGAAAATCCCATAATGCAACTGCAAAGACAACAGCACGTGCTACTTCCTCCACAGAAGTGTTTTTTCTGAGCTCGAGGCTTTAGGTAGAAGGACCTGGACACCCTTAACCTACTTTATATGGTTTTCTGTGAGCTGCTTCAGAATTTGGCAGTACATTTCATCCTTGAGTGGCTCTGCCTTCAATGCCCCTTCGAAGATCTGGTCGGTGAGCTCATTCACGGACCGCATGCGCTTGGATGGGTAGTCGCCCATGTATTTCATGATGGGTGCAGAAATTATTGTCAAGGAACAACACACCAGAGCCCTTGGGCGCGGAACATAACAGCTCAGCGTATCTGAGGGAATCACACCGATGGCCATCGATGTCAAGGATGTGAGACCAATGTGAGACCAATGATGAGACTTTGGTGGAGCAGCTGATGAGATCCAGAACATGCAGGGATTGGCAGCACCTCGAGAAGAAAGGAGGTGCAGGAAAGGATATTGATGAAGGCCATGCAGGCTTCCTGAGACAGCTCCTCGTGGCTGAGAACCTTCTTCAGCAGCGGCTGCTTGATGGGCTCCCGGGTGCAGCACCACATCTTGTCTTTGCCGCGGTTCTTGGTGATCATGACACGGCTCAGCGTGTGTTTGGGGGGGGGCCTGGTGGGGGGGGGGGGGTACCGGAGAGAAATGAAGGTAAGAAACCGGTAGGAATAAAATGTAGAAAAACTGTAAGTGCAGCTTGGGGTCAGAAGGTTACCTGAAGTAGTCGTAGGAAAACTCTTCCAGGGTGTAGGGCTTGATGCGCTCCTCACTGTCAGCCAGAGAGAGCTGGGTCAGTCGTATGGACTCCTGGCGCTGATCTGGGGTCATAGTGACCAGGGCCTAAGCCACAGGGAGAGGGGAACACATGCCGTGAGAGGAGGCTGCAAATCAAACTATATTCATTCAGTTCAACTGGGTATCATGTGATACCATTTGGGTTCAGGGTGGACTGGTAACTGACCACAACGTCGGGCTGGGGCCTGGTGATGGTGGGCAGCACATAGACACAGTCAGCCGGGAAGTCGCCCCTCTGCTTGGTCCGGTCATTGATGCCATGAGCCCAGCCAGAGCTCATGACCTGTTCCCCGGTGTCCTGGTCCAGCAGGATGAGGTCCCCCTTGAGGAAGCTCAGGAACGTGGATTCATCCCCAGCTGCATGCCAGGGAACCATTCATACCATATCATCCACTGCACTGGGGGGGGGGGGGACACTATGTGGTCTGTAGTTATTTGTCAGGAGCTATGAGGCACTAACTGGGACTGGGGTTGTCATGCAGAGCCACAACGAACTTTGACCTCCTCCTCAAGCCCTCCAGGAAGGTGACCACCAGGTCGCGGATGTCCTCTGCATTGCTGGAGGTGAAAGTGTACTCGTCCCCCTTGATGGTGGCCAACGTGAAGCTATGTCCTTGCAGCTTTCCCCCCCTGTTGGGGTAGGAGGGGACACCAGTTTGTGCCACAGGTGGCCGGACTCCCAAAAGCCTTCACCCAGACTCAGAACCTACCAACTACTACTCTCTGGAGAAACAAGGAGTTTGGAACCAAGACTAATGTACCCAACGTACACAAGCAGGTTGCAGGTTAAAAATGAATAGCAGTAAAGCGTATTGCGCCAATTAGTGATGTTTGGTAATCTGACATTCCTGGAACATGGAAGGAACAGACAGGAACACTGAAGAGGCCAGGATGGCGCAGCACCTGCTGCTGGACACGGCTGTGATCTCGGGGAAGGAGAGCTCAAGCAGCACCTGCTCCTGCTCGTCCACAAAGTAAACCCCCGTCCAGTTCACTGCCACGATCACGTCGTTCTTAGGCAGGCTGGGCCCTGAGGTAGCAGGACATCGGCGTCAGCTTGCTAAACACATGCGAGGACGCAGTAATCACAGTAATCTTAGAGCAGCTGCTGCTGAAAAGTCCCTGTACCTGAGAATTTGAAGGCCTCGTAAAACCGGGAAAACAGCAAAGGCCACTTGTATCGGGCAAAATCCACCACTTCCTCCTTGACCTTCTGGGGCTCCATCCTCTTTTGAGCATAGATTCCCTGGAGAATCAATGGCCAAACAGGAAGTGAACGGGCAAAACAGTGCTGGGCTATTCTTGCAAAAGTGCATATTATGTAGCATAAATGAACCCACTGTGTCGTTCTCCATCACCAGCTGGTTACCCTTGAGGGCAGGGTATAGTTGGACAAAACATTATCTTTTTGCTGGCTCATAGAAAAACCGGTTTATGCCTGCAGAGAGTGTTTGAGTCTAAGTCCATTTATAAACATATTTTTTTATTTTGCCGATTTCCTTGCCCCCCCTGCCTCTGTCCTGGGTAGCTGTGTGTACGTGCAGGAGGCCAAGCCACAGAGGTGCATCGCGGGATGCAGCCTTCACACCTTCTTGTGTGCTGCCATGATGAACTGGGCCCACTTCTCGAGGGTGCGGGTGGAGCTGATCTCGCGGTCGGGGATGTAGGACGGGATGAGGCTGAGCAGACGCTCCAGCAGGATCTCGGAGCCGTAGTCCACGTAGTACTGCTGGGAGGCCAGCTCTGCCAGGTCCTCCTCCTAATGCGGGGAGATGGAGCCGCGTCACGCACTCAGTACGCCCTCTGAGACACGCCATTCACGGGGCCTGAGGTAAACCATTCTAATCCAACCCCAGGATAGTCCATGCTTTTGGGAGCTGAGGAGGGGGGGAGCAATGGTGACAATATGATCCGTCTGGGAATCCCCAAGGACCAGGTTGGGAAACTTTCTAATCAATGTTAAATTACATATCCAGTAGTGGTAAAATCTCTGGTTTGACATTAATTTAGTTAACTATGGAATAATTTCGGTTGTAGATATTGCATTTGGCTTTTCAGAGACTGTAGACAAACCCAAATTATTCTTTGTGGTAGTTTCTATACTCTATAGATTTATGGGAGTAAACCCCCCCCCCCCCCCCCCCCCCCACCCGCGCGGGGGGGGGGACCGAGTAGCGGGGAGGGGGCACCCCGACGCCCGGGCAGCCGGGCACCCCGGCCCGCCCCCCCCCACCCAC
>JAABNY020000035.1:2273675-2285032 GCA_015164015.2 Brevimyrus niger
TGATTTTTCAGGACCTTTAGACAAACCCAAATTATTTGTGTTTGTTTTTTTATTAATTTAAAAGTTTTTCGGGGTAAACCCCCCCCCCCCCCCCGCAGGTTTGAGTATGGGGGACCACAGTAAGAGGGTCCCAGGGAGCCGCTCACCCGGTCGCAGCGGTACTCTCCGAACTTCACACCGCGAACAACCTGCTGGTAGATCAGGTTGGTGGCCACATTGTCATCGGCCGGGACGTGCCAGGGTGTGAAGATCTCCTTGCGGAAGAACAGCCTCCAGGGGGCGTTGCGCTCCTGGGCGCCCTGCTCCTTGGCGTACTGCTCACACTGGGACACGGCGTCCATCACGTGATCGTTCCCGCTGCCCAGAGAGGACACCTTTTTGGCAGAGACATGTATGATGGGTATAACGAATTTGACGAGTACGATCTGAAGAAGGCCAAGCTGGACGCAGAGACATGGTGCACCTTGTCGAAAAGGGCGATGTAGAGGGAGAAGCCGAAGGTGTCCCTCAGCCCGATCTTGTCTGCCAGGGCGTTACACAGCTCCTTGGCCGTGGTGGCCGAATCCGTCAGCAGAGTCTTGGTTGTTCCATCCATGAAGGTCACAGGGAGCATTATGGGTTTTTTCGACTTGGTGGCCTGAAAAACAAATACACTGAAAAGTAAATAAATATCCAAAATGAATAAATCCAAACCCAATGTGGTTCACCAATGAAGGAACAGTGATCATCTGCTGTGACCCATTTCATTGGTCTAAAAGCCATACCTGGAGCTCCAGCCAAGAGGGTGGCTGGGTCCGTGTGCCATTTACAAAGGTCCGCCTCAGCCTCTCCTCACAGTAGGGGGCATAACCAGGGGGGCCCCCACTGATAAAATTCCTCAGATACTGTGGGGTCAGAGAGAATGGTCAATTTGACCAAAACATAGCAGCAACCCTAGCTTAGATGACCCCATAAGAAAGCTGGTAGCCTTTGAGTTAATACTTAAACTCAAGAATTAAAATCCAATGAAGCTTGCCGTACATTAAAGAATGTAAAGTATTCACATTAAGGTATTGAAGAATGTAATGAAATATAGCAAAGGAATTACAAAGGAAGAGGTACATATTAACAGAGAGGTCGACAAACCTTGTTCTGACCACATGAGATTTTCTTACTTTGACAAACTTCTCTGAGGGGGCAAAGCAGCCCACACATAGCGAGCCCAGGATCCACCCGCGGGCGTGGCTGCTCTTCGAAGGATTCTGGGTCAGCTGCTTGCAGATTTGACAGTAGATTTCATCTCTGTGATGTGGGGAGATCACAAAAAGTGAGTGGCTTTTGTTCACAGTTTCCATGGTGCTCAGATGATGCAGTGGCTATCTGCAGTCAACAGGGAACAAATCAGCCAGAGGGTATCTATGGTGCTCACAGAGAAAATCAGCCACGGAATATCTATGGTGCTCACAGAGAAAATCAACCACAGAATATCTATGGTGCTCACAGAGAAAATCAGGCATGGAATATCTATGGTGCTCACAGAGAAAATCAGCCACGGAATATCTATGGTGCTCACAGAGAAAATCAGGCATGGATTATCTATGGTGCTCACAGAGAAAATCAGGCATGGAATATCTATGGTGCTCACAGAGAAAATCAGGCATGGAATATCTATGGTGCTCACAGAGAAAATCAGCCAGTTGTTAACTATGGTGCTCATAAGCCTCAAATACCAAGACTAAGACCTAAAAGATGGTACTTGTGTTCTCGGCAAAAGTCTTCTGTTGACTTGCCTCCCAATAACTAAATTGGGAGACAATAAATCATGAGATTCTCATTAGTGAGGATGGGGTCGATGCATCCTCGATATTTCAGGTGGGGCAAGAATGCTATCCGGGGATTTTTACCCCCTTTGCTTTTGATTATTGGAAGTAAACTTCAGCAATGGAAAATGACGTCAAATGAGTGTGTGAGAACACTGTCAAGTACACATATTGATAAACACCCATAGATAAAATCAGCCAGAGGACATATATTTATATAGAGTAAACCAGCCATGGAATATCTATGGTGCTCACAGAGAGAATCAGCCATGGAATATCTATCTCGTTCTGACCTGAGGGCAGGCCGTAGGATACCGTTGCCGATGATGAAGTGCAGCTTCTCCAGATTGGAGGTGGGTCGGTCCTCCAGCATGCTGTTGCCATGCATGGTGCACTCACCATCGTTCAGACGCTTGGTCACCTGGAGACCGACCCCAGAAACACCTTAGATCACGGTCACCTCCAGCTCTGATGATTTTCTGAACAACAGACACAAACCAGCAGAATGGCCGGACTCACCTCCTCTGTGATCTTCGACTTCTTCTTCAGCGTCAGCGAGACCAACTTGTGGCGTACACTGCTCTTCTTGTGACTGTCCATGTGACCGGTCTGCGAAGGTGGATCAAAGTCATGGGGACAGTTTATACATCGTGCTGTTGTCATGCCAACATGGTCCAGATGCACCACGGTCGCCTTGCTTAGGTGGCCAGAAGACCACACCTCAGGCATTTTTATCGACAGATGTTTCTCCAGTGTGCTTCTTAGCGAAAACAAGATTTATAAAATGTCATAAATTCCTTACATTTGTATAAATTCTCTATAAAAAAAATCTTGTTTTACAGTAGTTGTATTGAGTGATGTTCTCTCACTATCTAAAAAAACTACTTGTAGATTAGAATTAGAATCAACAGGATGTATGAAGTTTTGAAAGTGCAAAGCTAAACAAGGCACTGAATCACCCCTTAGCACAGCTGGTCTCTTTACACGCCAAACAAGGCTGAGTCAAAATGCACCGGATGTCACATGAACCCATCACTGAGTAGATATGACAGTCTGCAGGAGATGGGGTCTAGCAGAGGTTCCCTCCCTACCTCCCCCTCTCCCTGCAGTGCCTGCAGCTCCCGCTTGTAGGTCTTCTTCCCGAGGGTCTCGTAGATCTTGGTCATGACAGGGATCTTCTCGCTGCCGTCGCTGATGGCCGTATGGTACTTTGGCTCGGGGAGGTCACCCATGAACCTCAGCACTGTGATCCAGACGGCCAGGGCGGCCTGCAGATGGAGGGAGCAGGAGAATGATGCGGAGAGAGTGTCCAGCGTCAGTAATGATGTATCGGCAGGGCCGGGGCTACAAAGGCATTCAGCCCAACTGGAAGCTGACTGGCCCCCAGAGTGCCCTCTCCCTTGTCACTCACCGATTCAAAACATGTCATTGGCTAATGATAAGGTCAGCCCCTGTTATGCCCCCCACCTTAAAAAACCCCAGAATGGCCCTCGCCTGGTGGTCTGGGAACCTGCGGGAGACCTACCAGTTGGTCACCTTCATCCTCATGGTAGAGCAGGGGCTGCTTCAGCGGCCGCCGCATGTAGCTGTGCGTGGTCGTGCCCTGGAAGTAGGTGGCAGCAAACTTGGCAAATTTGTACTCCGACAGGTCCTCTTCCTCTTCCTCAGGGAGGGGTAGGGCCTCATCCAGGTCTTCCTCCTCAAGCTCCTTCTGGGTGCGCTCAAGATCCTGTCAAAAGAAGGCACACAGGCAGAAAATCAGCTGGATGTCAGCCGATCGACATGCTCTTTTCTTGGAACAGGACTGATAACACCTCCAGTCAGAGTCCTGCAGATACCAGGAGGAGAATGATTCTGCTCCAGCTGGGTACTAAGCCTCTTCGCTCATAACTCAATGGGCCAATTGTTCTCTTTGGAGCCCAGAAAAGCCTGCTGGACTCAGCAAGACCAACTGAACCCAACGGACTGTTTAACAGCCGCCACCAAAGATCACTTTCTGGGGAAATTTAATTAAACAGCTGAATGATCTGAGCTTGGTGGAGGTGGTGGGGGGCCGGGGGGGGCAGACACTCCCTTTACCTCAAAGCCCGTGGGAGCCTGGCCCTCCTGGCCGGGGAAGGAGCTGGTAGTGCCCAGGAAGCCGAACATCTTGTCCACCATGTCGGAGTCGTTGACGGGCTCGTGCCGCGCCTTCTCCGTCTGCTCCAGCAGCTCCTTCTTGCGCCGCGTCTCCTCGCGCTGCCGGCGTTCCCTCTCGGCGTCCTCGCGCGCCAGCTGTGCCAGCCGCTCCTGGTGCTTCCGCTCGGCCTCCGCCTTGGCCTTCTTGGCGCTCATCTGGTTGCGGAGCCGCTCCTCCTCGGCCAGACGCATTTTCTCGGCCTCCAAGCGGCGCCGGTACTGTGAGGGGGTCGGGTATAGGGGTTAGGGACGGTGGTGTCTGTCACTCCCATCACTCCATCACAGGCAGCACAAATGCAGGGGATATTCTGCTGTAGCTGTGACCCCTGGGGTCAAAGGTCAGGGGTTATGATAAAGGTCAAACAGAGAGTGTAGTGGCTAAGGACATGGATTTTTCTGGAACCCAGTTCTGATCCAGGACAGGTCATGAGTAAACCACTGAATTATGGTATCACAGTACATTTTCAAGTGTACTAATGAGTAATTAAATTACTGTAAATTTTAATACACTTACACATCTCAATATTTCATTAAAACAAATTTAGGTTTTGCACAGATTTCTTCATTCTCTAATTTATTATTTTCTGTTTATTTTATTATTGATTTTCCTTTATGTATTTACTGTCTGTCTCTTACATTATACTTTGTTGGTATGTCTTTCTACGCCACTGGATTGGGGAACTTCCCCCTACCAGAAGTCAATAAAGATCCATCTTTTTTTATCGGGTTCAAAGGCACAAGGCGAATGCAAAATGTACGTCTCTCACTGCTACGCCATTGAGACACATGAATGTGTCGTGGCGCTCACCTCGCCCTTGAGCCTCCCGTACAGCCTGCGAGCGATCATGCCACGCGTGTAGGCCTGGATGGTGATGACCGCCCACAGACGGTGCCGGAAGGCCCGCCGGACCAGGAAGCCGCGGCCCCGGGCCTGGAAGTGTGTCATGCGCTGCCGGGTCACATGGTAGGTGACATACAGCTTCCGCGAGCGGAACAGGGCCTGCAGGCGTGAGAAGCCGACACGCATCTGATGGACAAGAGAAAACAAGGGAGGAGACACTGGTCAGTAGCCATTTTTAGAATTTATTTGCCAGACAGTGAAACTTTAGAACCACGGATGGGAACTTAGAACTATAAATGGAGCGTTAAAACCACCAATGGAATGTTAGAATCACCAACAGAACATTAGAACCACCAATGGAATGTTAGAACCACCAACAGAACATTAGAACCACCAATGAAATGTTAGAACCACTAATGCACCATTAGAACCACCGATGGAAAAACAGAAACACCAATGCACCAGAATGTCATTGGGTCATAAGGCCTCCACCAATCTATGAAGGTCACAGATAGGAAACTCACTGCACTGTAGTTCTTTCGGCAGTAATAACCCCTCCAGGTCTTCTGGATGAACAGGGCAGACTTCCTCATTTTAAGGAAATTTGATCTGTCAGGAAAAAAAAATCCATACTATTAGCCTCTATTGGTAAAACTGGGAAAAAATGCAGTATAATCTTAAAGTTACACAGGTCACGTTTAACACAAAATACCACCATAAAGAGAGAATGTAAGTAACACGGCGACTAAACAATCCAGTGATCATAGTTATCTGCGGGAATCCATGCCCGTCCTCTCTTGCTCTTGTTTAAATCCAGCAGTCCAGCCACTCCTGTCCTTTTTCACATCCTCCAAGGTCACAGCCCCCATTCTCACCTGTCCTTGAAGCCACGCACCACCTTCTGGATGAGAATGACCTTGTCGGTGATGGCCTTATCCCGCTCGATCTCCAGCAGCATGTCATGGTGGTCCTGAGAGCCGGAGCATGTTAAGCATCATACAGTTATGTTTATAAACAATTTAGCCTTCAAATCAAGAGAAAACTTTCATTTGAAAAATCCTTTGCACGCAGGGGTCTTTTTGATGTATCTGTCTACTGGGCTATCCTGACCCTAACCCTAACCCTATCCTGACAGCCGCTCAGGTATGCCCACTTCCAGCAGGGAAGCGTTATTTTTGCTTCCCCCCACGGGTTGGAGCTTCCTGCCTCGGCAGCTGGAGTTCTCTGATAGCGACCACAAATGAGCTTTCCAAGAACCTTTGACCCGGCGCTGGGGTCTTTCCACTACACCAAAGCAAAACAGCTTGTCCTCCATGAAACACCCCGTGACTGTGGATTAAAACAATGCCCCCCCCTTCACAGAACCCTATGGTTAAGTCTATTTAGCACTGACAATGGACTTGTATTTTAAGTAGTTTTACACATATCGATCATATCAGAAAAGCCCATGTGCCGACAGAATTCACCTTGAGGAAGATCTTGGTCTTCCCCATCTGCCAGTCATCGTCCCTCCCCAGGACAGCTTCTGCAATGCGCTGGCAGGTGCCCCGCAGATCTTCCTGAGAACGCAGCCGCGATCACAGTGATAAATGCAAAACAAAACATGGAGAAAAAAAACAGATGAAACAAAAAAACAGAACAATGAGTAACCAAATCGAAACCAGACACCAGAACAAAAACACACATGAGCACCATACATTTACACAAGAATACTAAATAAAAACATGAGCCGTGGATGTCGATGTTTTCACGGTACACACCAACCCACCTGCTTGTAGGCGGGTTTGACCCCGGGCATGAGGACGCGGTACCGGTCCACAAACTCCACGAAGGTGTAACGTATGGGGTAGCCAGCCCGTCGGATGCGGATGGTCTCCATCATGCCGGAGTAGCGCAGCTGTCGGACGCACAACTCCCGGTCAAACAGCTGGGGGGGGGGTGTGGAAAGGGCAGGACATTGGGTCACTCCCCAGCAGTCCATATGCACAATTCACATTCACAATCCGCCATCACTCACCATAGGCTTCTTGAACTCATTGGGCTTGATGCAGCGGACGAAGAAGGGCTGACACACGCTGAGGGTGCGCATGAGCAGCTCCAGCGAGCGCTTGAACTGACTGCTGAGCGTGGGCGAGCGTTTCCGAGTCTCGGCACCCTGTGATTGGGGGGGGGGGGCATGGGGGGGCAGGAACAGGAAACAGGGAAGTGGGGATTCAGAGCTGATCTTCCTTCACTTTCCCGTCCAGCCCCCTCATCGTCCTCCCGCAGGAAGGTGACAAACGCGACTTGATTTTGAGAGTGTTATCGCCCAGCGGGAGTATCGGGAGAGCGGACCACTGACTCCAGTGTGTCGGCTTTCGAGGTCGACACCACCAATGTGGAGCACAACAAACGTTTTTGCTGACAAGACAGGTAACATAAACCCCACAAAAGAAATACAAGGACCTGCTTTAACAAGCACAGACCACTTTGCCTGAAGTGAGAAGCTCCCAAGATATAATCAAGAATGTAAAAGTTCTAGTTTGTGTAATTATACTACATTACAATGTCTAAATCCGACACTCATTTCACAACTGACTACAACTAAGAACTTTAGTCACACGTCTAGTGTGTAAGCAGGTCTAATTGTTCAAGCAGCTTTTAGCATTTTAAAACAAATTTGAGGAAGCAATTCTTTACACGGCGTGTAGTTAGAGTATGGAATAGTCTTCCTGCTAGAGTATCGGAAGCTAAAACCCCGGGTTCCTTTAAATCAGAGTTAGATAATATTTTAACAACTGAGCTATTAGTTAAGTTCTCCCCAAACGAGCTTGAATGGCCCCCTCCTAATTCTAACCCTCCTAACCCTAACTCTAAACCTAACCCTCCTAACCCTAACCCTAACCCTCCTAACCCTAACCCTCCTAACCCTAACCCTCTCGTGTGTCTTATGTTCTAACAGCAACAATCCATGTAAGCAGGAGGCTCCCTTTCACCTTCATAGTTGCGAGGACCCTTCTTGTCCAGATTCAGCAGGCATACCTGAATATTCTAGACTATTAACATTCCAGGAAATGACCTCATGCAATGAACTGATGAAAATGAGCTGGTCGGGCTTGTTGTGACACACTGGATAGCGGTTCATGACCCAGCCAGGGAGCAAGAAGCTAAGCAGGATGTGCTGCCCTCAGGACCACTGGAAGGGGTCACTGGAAAAGTTGCGAAATGGGCTGCCCTCAGGACCACTGGAAGGGGTCACTGGATAAGCAGCGGGATGGGCTGCCCTCAGGACCACTGGAAGGGGTCACTGGATGAGCGGCAGGATGGGCGCAGCAGCAGCGGCAGGAAGAGTCGGGCAGGTTAGCAGCAGATGCATCATGGGAGAGCAGCAACGTGGGCGTAAATTATCGTTACCTTTGAAGGAGGGGTGTCTGACGGCATCAGAACACCACCGGCGGCATAGCCACACAGAAACTGAGGTGCAGAGGTGGCGATTCGGGCAGAGGGAGGAGAGAGGTCTCATTAGCAAAGACAAGGGAAGGGGGTTCGACTGAATACAACCTCACCTGCAACAAGGTCTTCAGCACGACTAAAGGAATTAGCCTGGTTTACAACTTCAGGTTGGTTGTTTGGTTTGAACACCTGGTTGGTTACCTGGGTGAGTAGCCCTGTTTAGGTGGGGGGGTTCAGGTTCTTTCAGAGATGGTGATGTAACAATCCTAATCCATTTAGGGAATAATGGCAATTGCGCATTTCAAACTATTCCAGCACACCGTCCCAGCAGACACATCCTAATAAAGATCCCTTGCAACATTACCATAGCAACATCAGCCTGGAAAATCTGTTTGATAAACTTGTTCCTGGAGGAGTGGACCAGCTGGATGATGTCGCCATGCAAGGTATCTCTGTTCTTCTCCAGAAAGCCTGAAATTAGGAACAACTGATTTACTTTCGGGCAGATGCCTTCATTAAGTAGAATAATAAACTGTATCTCACCATTCAGTTCTTTTTTTTTTTTTTTAGAAGTATCAAAATCAACGCTGTGATTAACTTGAAAAGACATTGAGTGAAAACTGGTTGAAAACATTGCTCACCTCTCGTCTCATAATAAACCACCCCAGCAAAGTGCTGGATCCCAAACTGGGTTTCATAAGTGTTCTTTGGGGGGATGTAATTGGTGTTCAGCTTGTGCTGGGAGTTTAGTTTATTCAGCATGGTGGTGTCAGTACCCTGGAAACACAGACCCAGTAACGTTTCATGTAAACATTCTCTCATTGCTATCAAAGTGCCCTGTGTCTCCAGTGCTTCCTCAGCCCCCAGCATCACATCCGTCATCAGCCCCGGAAAGCTACCTTGGGGAACTTGCTCTCCTCGTCGATGAGCGAGATAATGTTCATGGGCTTGATGGCGATCATGTCGAGGGCGTCCTGGTTGTCGGTGAACTCGATGTGCTGCCAGTTAATGTTCTCCAGGTTGTACTCCTCCTGCTCCAGCTTGAACACATGCCGCACGAAGAACTGCTGCAGGTTCTCGTTGGCGAAGTTGATGCACAGCTGCTCGAAACTGGAGAACCGATCAGGTCAGCTGAGAAGAAGGAAGCGAACTAAAGACTCATAAAAACACAGGATTCAGACTGGGGTATTTCCTCTATAAAGAAAAAGCCCTTCTGTCTCTTTGACTAACAGAAATTCATTGATTCAGGCTAAGGTTGATCACATAAGGTTGTATCAGTGATGTCATGGTACGCTATCACGTTATACTAGTGGCTCTAATTTTTAGAGATTTCTGAACTTCATTCAACTGTTGCTCCAGTTACTCATGTAATCATCCAATACATGATATTTGTTATAATGTAATCATTTTTAAAGCATTTTGCTAAAAATTCAAGGAGTTTCCATGGCTTTGCTGTAGATATGCGTCTAACAGACTCTACCAAAGCTTGAATGTAGTGACCTTCTCACACAACGTTAAACAATACATGAGGGTCTGCGGGAGTCGCTGCCCGTAGCTGCTCCAGACTCGCCTGTTGTTGGTAAAGTTCTCAAAGCCGAAGATGTCCAGCAGGCCGATGGAGCGACGCACGGCCTTGGGTTCGGTGGATGGAGGCTTGTAGATGGCGGCGTTGATCTTGTCCACGATCCAGACGAACAACCTGCCGTAGATCCCCTGGGATTGACAGTGATGCGAATGTTAGACACACTCTGATGAAACTGTCGGTATGGTTTCGACTGCCACTTACAGTCATCAAGCACTGGCACGCTAAACCAGTGGTTCCCAAAGTAGGGGTAGCGACCCTCTGGGGGGTCATGAGACATTGAGGGGGGGGGTCGCGATATGATTTCCAAGAAATCAAATATTTTTAAAAACTATTAGAAATAATATTGTATCAACATTTTATATTAATATTTTATCAATAACTAACAAAAGATAAAAAATAGTAGTTAATAGTAGTGAAGTGTGCACCGTTGCGCACAACATTTGTATATTTTTTACCACTTCCGAGGATAGTGGGGGTCACGAGTCACTGGCACGGTTATTTTGGGGGTTGTGAGCTGAAAAGTTTGGGGACCCCTGCTCTAAACTGCCTGTTCATCTCATATGTTATTGTATACTGCACTTATATTGTATGCATACTATATATTTCATGCATATTACATATGTATGCTGCATGCATGGTGCATATTGTGTGTATACTGCACATTGTATGTATACTGCATATATTGCATGTATATTATATGTATTAAATGTATATTGTTATTATTCTCACTATTCTGTTCTTCACAGCTGCATGCTGTTTATGGGAGGTATGTGTGCAAAGATTAAGCTTTTGAATGCTTTGGGGAACATGAGCCCATTAACCAGGAGGATGTGCACAGCAGATCCGGGGCGGTGGGGTACCCTCACCTTCACGAAGGCGTCCCGCACGTCCAGGGCTTGCTCCACGCTAAGCGGTGTGGAGACTGTCTCCCCGCGGGTGATGATAGTTCTGCTGGTCAGGCAGTTCATCAGATCCTTGGGGTCCACCTACAGCATGCAGAGTCGCGAAAGCAATGCAGAGTCAGGGGGTTAAGGGGACATTCGAGCAGCGAGGGAGCAGGACCATCACAGCTCTGCACCAGAAAGGCTGATGATCCAGCTTCAACAGGCGTAGAAACAAGCACAGATTTGTGCAACATCTAAACACAGGAAATACAGAAAATATAAACAGAAAAATACACCAACCACCTGCAACACATACGGTATAAACTAAAGATAGTAGGTAAGGTCTCCAAAGGAGCCTGTGCATTGAAATCCAACAGAACTGAATCAGTCTTAGATATCGGGCTTCTAAAATGGAAACAAAATCTGACTGTAGTGGAAAAACAGGCAAAATATTCCTTGATCCTGATCCACTACCTGGTGGGAAAAGGTGTGAAAGTCTGACGCGTACATGATTAGAATACGAGACGAATGAATATCAACAATATACATAAATAAGTCTAATATATGTGTGTGGAGTTTGCATGTTCTCCCTGTGCCGTCGTGGGGTTTCCTCCGGGTACTCCGGTTTCCCCCCACAG
>JAABNY020000035.1:2285132-2295345 GCA_015164015.2 Brevimyrus niger
TTCCGGGATAGGCTCCGGACCCCCCGCGACCCAGTAGGATAAGCGGTTTGGAAAATGGATGGATGGATGGATACAAACTACATTATGTTTAATAAACAAACGAAAGAATTCCTCCTACACTGACTCTCCTCACAAAGATATTTTGACGGTATGTAGACAAGGCTACTAAACTAAAACATGTTTGTTGACACCTGTTGTTTTTTTAATGTTATCGTTGCCTTGCTTGAAGTAGTTGGGCAATAACATAGAGAATGTGCATTCCTCATTCTGACACAAGGGGGCACTGTTGTATATTACGTTTCATAGGAGTTAATTTAACCTCGTTCTTCAATTACAAACATATACGGTCAGGTATCTGCCTCCCATTAAGAGGACTCTAATTTCTCACCCCTGTGTTCCTCCAGAAACTCCAGGATTGCAAAACATCCACAGTTGTGATGGTGCTGGCTAAACTACAGCTCCATCCCCAAGAGGAGGTTCAGACAGGCGACATGGAGCAAAAGCAGGCCTCACCTCCAGCAGCGTGGCTGCAGTAATGAGGTCAGGACATCGCACCACTTCACAGGCATCAAGGTTGTCATAAGTTCTGGCTGGGGGAGAGGAGAAGAGAAACCGACCCGGTCGTTTTAGGGGCAATTCAACCCGATTTGATCCGGCATTATCTCCAGGTTCTCTGCTATGTGAGGTTCCTCCAGCACTGCACTTTCTCCACTCTGCAGCGCGGCCCTGCTGGCTGACCTTCATAACGCAGGTTGCCCAGGTGGAGGATAGCCGCCAGCAGCTTGGAGATCTCCCAGTTCTCCGTATCGGTGAACATGAGGACCTTCATTGCCGAGCGGATGTTGGAGTACTCCTTCATGTCGTCTCGGCCGTCACACACTGTGCACTTTCCCTGGTGATAGCAAGCAGACAGAGACAGACATTGTAACCAAAGATGTTTGGTAAAACCTAGATAAATTAATCAAAATCACTATGACACTGCTAGGAATTGGTGGAGTGCAAAGGTTAGTTCACATACATGATTTAATCCAACCACGTTATGAAACGACTTATTCTATTCAGGCTTGCAGGGGGGTCCAGGGCCTATAGGCATAAGACAGGGAACAACCCAGGATGGGACCCCAACCCATTGCAGAACACACTCACACACACCTATGGGCAACATCTTTTTGACCTGTGGGGTGAAACCAGTGTCCCCAGAGAAAAGCCCATAATGCCATGGGGAGACCATGAACACACACATGGAGCTCCGGTGGAGACATGAACCCAGGTCCCAGAGGTGTGAGGTGACAGTACTAACCACTGCACCACCATGCTGCCCCACATACATGATTTACAATGGAAAATGAGCTAAATTCCAGAACACTGAAGAACATTTAAGCGGCGGATGTATCGACAAGAATGGCGATGGGGAATCTGCGCTCCCTTCAATAAGCCCTGAGAATGCATCCCTGTCACCAGTGAAACAAACTGGGCGAGCTTAGCGGTCCTGTGGGCTGATAGCAGGCCGACTTACAATGGTGAGGTACGTGTAGTCCGTGGCCTTCCCCAGACCCAGCTTCTTCTTCTGTTCGGGGGTCATGCCCTTCAGCATGCAGTAGAAGATATGATAGTTCCTCTCGTCTTGGGCCTGGAAAGGAACAAAGGTCACAGTGAGTGTTACCTTGGAAAGCCAGAGTGTTCGACACTTTTGCCACCCCCACTTCCTCCCACCATACCACACCTGTCTGCAAACTCGAGATTTTTCCAGAAGGTACTGCTCGATCTTGGCCCCCTCGATGGCTCCTCTCTTGTTGAAGTGAATGTCGATGTACTTGCCAAAACGGCTGGAGTTGTCGTTGCGAATCGTCTTGGCGTTGCCGAAGGCTGTGAGGTAAGAAGATGACGGCGTCAGCAGGTCATCAAGACAAAGCTAAAACAGACATATTAAAACATAGTCAAAGCATATTCTCAAAACAGAACTAAAGCAAACTATGAAAACAGAACTAAAACAAACTATCAAAACTGAGCTAAAACAAACTTAAAAGCTAAAGCATACTATCAAAACAAGGCTAAACCATACTATCAAAAAAGAGCTAAAACAAACCGTCAAAATATAACCAAAACTCACTAAAGTTTCTAAAAACTAAAAACAGTCAACTAAGACAATGAGCTTAACAATTAGTTTTTGGTCCAGCAAACCTCCAACAACCAACTGTTAATTAACAATTTTAAAGGTCAAGTTCCCTCATGTATCATGTCTCTATGAGTCCGTCTGTGCCTTAGGCTTGAGGTGGGGGGGGGGAATCTCAGTGCCCAATGATGATGTCATATACAGTTCTGCCTCATCACAAATACTCAAATGACTGAGCCCACCAGGTGTGCAAAGGGTTATTAAGTTGCTGCTACACTGGTAACTCTCAGGGGCCCAATATCAAATTTGTTGGTGATCCCTTCTCAGACAAATTTCACCTTCTAGGATGGGGTTGGCTTCTAGAACCTGCTGCTCGATCCAGGAGTGCTGCCCACTGATCGCGGCCAGGAACTGAAGGATCAGCTTGGTGCTCTCCGTCTTTCCTGCCCCAGATTCGCCGCTGGTGACACGCACATCAATAAATGGATCAGAAGAGGCCTGATCAGGCCATTGTGGTACTGGGGCGGGGGCGGGGGAGAGCGGCACCTGATGATGCAGCACTGGTCCTTGTTGTTGCGCTGCATGTTGAAGTAGCAGTTATCCGCGATGGCAAAGATATGTGGAGGCATCTCACCAATCTTCTTGTTGGTGTAGAGGCGGATCTGGTCAGCCGAGTAGATGGGTAGCAGCTGGTATGGGTTCACCGCCACCAGGATGGAGCCTGTGTACGTCTGCGGTCGGAAGGTCAAAGGTCAGACGACAGCCTGTGATTTATTATTATTCCTCTGTCAGGTTTATCGATCAGTCCGTTGATAAATGGAAGCTCTCCTAGGTCTAGATTTTAAGCAACCCCCACAAATCAGAGACAACTCTTAATGAGGTATCTAAAGAGGTTTCTTTGTCTTCAACACTTCGGCTATCTGAAGAACACTGGTGTTTTAGCTCCCGTTAGACTGACCAGAGCTGACTGTTTCACTGAAAACGTCTCTGCATCCATGGCCAGTAACAACCAGTGTTTGGACCTGCATCCAGTGGGACACGACGTTGTGAAAACTACTTTCAACCTGGTGAGTGTTCAAGGCGCAGGGTAAGATCCTCAAAAATCAGACACAAACTCTGATCGTAATCGAAGATATCAAAGGTTTACCATCCTATTCACAAAATTCTGCAAATTAATCAACAAATATTTATTTCCCCCAGTATTACAGCAGTATATTCTCTGAAGCAATTAAGAACTTCCATCATGCAGAAGCTTTGTCTGATTGGATGCAGCTTTGTGTGGGCGTGGCCAACCCTACACTCATAATTAAGGCCAAGCCCAGGTGTGGCACAGAGGCCACCATCTTTATCAGGCTTCAGCAGAAAAACATAACAAAAGCCGTGCAAAGCGTTTGGCAGCCCAGAGGATGAGCTTTCAGAATGTTTCAGAAATGTTTACTGTGCACTTTTCTGGACTTGATGGTTGACAGCGAGTGAAGCGGGTGAATTTAACACAAACAGGACATACAGTCCTGGCCATGACAAGCCTGTGTGTCTTCAAGCCAGTCAAACCTTCCATGCTATGCGGCGGGGTAGTGGTGACCATGGTGACCATGGTGGCAATGGGGGGGGGTCAGAGTGAGCGGTAATGACAGAAAACCTGGGTGATTATGGGGACATATTGCTGACTGTTAGCGAAGATGTTATAGCCATGTTAACACGTAGAACCCAAAATGAGATGCATGGTTACTGCCACCCGGTGGCCAGTGATTGTTTCGGCTGTTTCTATACTCACCCTTCCACCACAGTTAGTCTTTTACACAGAAGAGAAAGAGAAGCAGAAAGAGGGTTGATTTAAGATAGACAGGAAGTGAGATTTGAGGGGCTTTGAAGCTTAGGACTTGGCCATTTAAACTCATGGGGCAGCAACTATGGGGTGGATGCAAATGAGACCACAACGGAACTCCACTACCCAGAATCCCCCCTCGGAAGGCTTCTCAGAATCAGATTGGAGGAAAAGTGAAGGCGTAAAGCCCAGGTAAATCTCTGGTCCAGTCGCTCCCATGTTGGGCCATTAGAGGTTCTTTGTTTTGTGTCAAGTGGAGAGCAGAGCTGGGCCGTGTGGTGGACTCACATAGATGAGGTGCTCCCGGTATCGGATCAGGAGGTTCCTTAGGATGCCGGCCTCATTTAAGTCGCCCAGCCGGATCATGTCCTCCACGCCGTGGATGGAGGTGGGGTGCATGGGCTTGATGTTGGTAGCGTTCTGTGGGGAGATCCAGTGCTCCTGGGGAAGCCAGAGTAAAGCAGGGGTTACTCTGAGAAGCCTGAGTATGGCAGAGTGTGTAGCTCCGTGGGTTAAGATGCTGTGTTCGCTATCAGAAGGTCATGGGTTTGAATCTCAGGGCTGGTAGAGTGAGCTCACTGTTGGATCCCCGAACAAGGCTCTTAACCCACATTTGCTCTAGATAGAGAGTGGATGACTGATTTCTCAAGAAATGTATAGTTGACCCTTTGTATTTCTCATATCTTTTTGTGTCACTCGTATTGCTTGCTTTGTTTACCAATGGTACCAAAAAATATATGGGGTTTTCCCAGATCGTGGGGGGCTTAACCCCACGATGTGGAAGGGTTGACTGTACATCGCTCTGGTTAAAAGTATCAGATAAATAAATTTAAAAAGGCAGTGGTCATGTGTGTCCAAAAAGGTGTGATTATATGGTATTGAGACAGAATGCAGACACACATTTAACAGCTGAGCAAAGAGGTGATTTACTTTTTCAAGAGACAACAAACATTTTAACAATGGATTAATGTGAAAAATGATTAAAAAGAAAAGTTGCCATGACTGTTGTATGTAACGTCAAAGCTATTTAAAGATTAATGCCAAGCAGGTCGATGTGATGATCCTCTCAGCTTACAGTCATTACTGTAATCATTAGTGACAGGCTGCGTTGATTAACTGTGTGTCACATGGACACACGGTTGACACTGGAGTCTGGATGGTGTTGTCATTCACATGCCGCCACGTCGGACTCACGTTTCCTTCATCATCCAGAACCTGGATCTGTCCGGAGTCACACAGCTTGACCACGGCGCCAATAGGGACCCCAAACTCTCTTCCGGTTTTGAGGTCCAGCCAGACATAGTCCCCCTAAAAGAGAACTCAGAATCTCTTCATTTGTTAAGCCCTCAATTACCTATAGTTTTCATGTCTCTCGCATACACTATTTACAACAAGAGTTGTGTCTAAAGGTGGATCTTGAATAGTCACAAAATTCCCCAGTGCCCAAGTTCGTATTTTTGTTGAATCCCATAAAAGCACATCATTGATAAACATGAGTGACACACAACTTAGGTATAAAATGAGCATCCAAGTCAAACCTAGCCAGACCCAGTGCGACCACTGAACAACTGGAATACTCCCATTCACACAAAGCAAAACTGACATCAAAATGTATGAGAAACAGGAGGCCACTGGCTTTCATGGACAAGCCCGCGTCCGAAGGTAGCTTAAATTACGATGTTTTTAACCACGTTGCATGTGCAGGTCTGCTACCCCACCAGTAACAGTGAGTCATGCTGAAACCTTACACACCACGCCCAGGCACCTGACACAATAGCGCTGGGAAGCGCTTTTTACATCCAACACGGTAAACGTGTCAGGCACAGAACAAAACCAGATCACGGGACTTTGAACATGCACGTGTACAGCGGGGGGGCGCGCGCACACACACACGCACATATACAGGCCCGGGCACGCGAGGTCTCCGTCCTACCGGCAGCAAGGTGCTGTGTTTGAACACCGTGTTGACATTGCGCAGCAGCGCCCACTTGGCTTGATCCTTCTCGTACAATTCCACGTAGTCTCGCCGTTTATACATGGTCCGATACCGGACCCCCGGGACGCCCTCGCAGCCGCACCAGGGAAGAACGCTCCTAGAACAGTGACTCCAGCTCCCCACTCTCCAACCAGTGCAAAAAAAGAAAAACCAAAAACTACTCGATGAAGCGTTTGTCCTCTAAGTTAATATAAAACACGACAAAAGGTCCTCGGCTGTTAGAAAAAAGCAGCATTTGAACTAAGATGCAGACTTCATTTCTTGCGGAGTGCCCTGTCACGCCACCGAAGCCCCCCGGAGGTCCGTCCGCCAGTCAGCCGTAGCTGAAATACCTGCTCCGGAGGAAAGCGGACCCCGACCGCCGTTCCCGGGAAATGTACGGCTTTTTAATTAACCAAATACCCCTCTTGGCAAATCAGGCCAGCGCCACGGAGAACCCAACACCACCCCTCGCAGCTGCTGCTCCCGGGCAGCGTGCGGGGGCCACCGCCATGTTGTCCTAGCAACCGGCAACTCAATTATTAATCTGCAGCTCTAGTTATTTTTTTCTTTTTCTTATGTTTTCTAACAAGGTTCACCCGATGAAACCCTCCCCTCTCCTCCAACATCGGAGACGCTTTTCGTCTCCGATGAGCGCATGCAGGGTCTCCACACCACATGAGAAAGTGTCTGTTCAAGCATTCAGATCACACCTAAAACACACAATAAAACGGTCAATTTAAAGAGAAAAGCAAAGGGATTTACTGAAATGCTTATAAAGTAAAATTAATAAAGTGCTATTCAATTATCAGGAATATCGACCTATCAGCAGAAACTTAGTGAACAGTTAAATAATGACTCATCTCTGAATAATGCACGTTTGTATTTGTGTATTCTCTTTTTCACAAAAGCAACAATGAAGGTCTTGTGGTTGTTCAATTCTCTTTGTTCGTATTATTAATATACCCCTCATGGTAAAGAATTTAGAATTTGGTGGTCAGTGATCATTGTTGACACACCACAACAAAATGCGTCCTCTGCATGTAACCAGTGTGTGACATAGCAGGGGGCAGCTAATTCAGCACCTAGGGAGCAGTGCTTGGGGGTGGCACCTTGCTCAATCATTCAATAACAAGTGCACTTTCCTAACCATTAGGCCCCCACTGCTCACAGTAGTGTAAGGTAATAACGTAATAAATTTGGCCACGCTGGGGGAGGGGGTGTTAGAGGGCCTCGGGGATTTTTTTGCTTAGGGCCCCCAGAGTCCATAGAATCACCTCTGGGTGTGGAGACGGCATTTAAGCTCCGGGGGCTGAATGTCAGAGCGATCAATAGACTTCAGTTCTTTTCTATCACTGGTAGCTATTAGCAGCTAATAACAGGGTAACGATCACAAAAACATGGCCTGGCCACCACTATTCTTGCTGCATCAGCAACATGAACCGCAGCCTGAAACTGATCAACAAATTGGAGACATAACAATACAATCACATCTGAGCCATTGGGAGACAATTAACGTAACGCTGTGTACTTTCTTGATGAAAGAGGCATGGGAGAGCTAACCCTGCATTACCGCCAACAGCCAGGGGGGCGCCCTCAACACCGCTACTGCACATAAATAAACTTGGGTGCAAATTGAACAGGAAACACAGCAGCTCTGATGTAGGCTGTCTCTTTTTGGACTGACAGTGTCATTAGCCACTTGTTTGCATTACTGTTACGGCCCATTGTGAATTTCATGATGATCCCGCTGTCTACCATAAATTCCATGTCCCTGACACAAACTAGATTGTCAGGACTTGATGATGAAAGTGAGCAAATTCATTTACAGGCATGAAGAGTTTGTGTCGCAAAGTCAGCTAAGGATCTCTGCCCGTAGCTGTGGTTCAAATCCTTTGGCTGGCAAAATAATAATATTACAGTTGGGCCCTTAGCACCGGTAGGTCCAGGGACCCTGACTAACCCTGCTCTCTGACCTCAAGCCTCCTTTGCTCCCATGCCGGTTTGGACAAAATCATCTTCTCGATACTAGGATGTAAAGCAAAAGCAGATTCTGATATGAAGTTGGGTGATGGGTCCTGGCTGGTGGTCTGACCTTTGGCCATGAATATTTCAGCTGACTGACTAGGCCTGGGTTCCTGAGGACGACGCAGGGAGACGGTGGGCAGGAGGGGGAACTCGATCCAGAGTGGGTCCCGGCTATCAGCTACTAACAGACAGCTAGGAGTCCAATAATGAGGGCTTCAATTATTCAGGGGGAGCCAGGTTCGCTTACATGCCGCAGAAGCCGATCCACGCGAACGACCAAGACTGTCCACTGAAGAAGTCCTAGGCTTTGTGTGAAAACCAGGACAGGGGGGGGGACCTGAATCTCAGGACATATGGAATAGGGAGGGGGAAGTTAAGATCCAGATCATAAATCCAAGGGCGGATGATCCCAGAAATCCAGCATGTCAGGTTTTAACATTTATCTACCTGGCATTTGCTGTAATCACCAAAAACACAGATTATTAATGAAGTCCCCACAACATACGTTAGTTACAAATATAGTTTAACAATTATTTTACTAATGAAAATTTCGATTTGCGGATGTGTTTGTGAAATTTATGGTGCCGTTTAGACAGTCGGCTGTTCAGTCTGTTCTGTACTGCTTATACACTGGTAACAGACTGCCCCCTCCGGGTAACAGACTGCCCTCTCCTGGTAACAGACTGCCCCCTCTTGGAAAGAGACTGCCCCCTCCTGGTAACAGACTGCCCCCTCCTGGAAACAGACTGCCCTCACCTGGTAACAGACTGCCCCCTCCTGGTAACAGACTGCCCCCTCCTGGCAACCTTATTTCCTGTTTCTATTTTTTTCTTTGTCTCAATAACACAGCGACCACAGCATTCTAAAACACCTATATGAAGTCAGTCAATCTCAACCCAGGTTGCACCATCCCTATGCCACAGGCCCCAAGCATGAGGGATGATCCTTCTTAAATCTGCTTACCTGAAATTGCAACGCCGAACTTTGCTATTTTTAGAGCAGGCTTTGGCTAACTTTGCTCAGGCGTGTTTGACTTTCACATTCCAGCCCATCTTACACAGTCCGTTTGCACAACGATGTTTGTGGAAGTTTGATTGATTGATTTGATTGATTAAACTGGGTTTGATTAAAACATTAGATATTAACAGGCCGGAGCTGTCAGCTCCTGCTGTAATGTTACTGTATAATTGCGGGCAAAATGATCATATAGCATGTGGAAAGGTTTTAGATACAGGCTGCGGATTTAACATGGATGCTGTAACAAACAGCAAAGGATATAGAACAGACATAACCAATCGCTCTCTGAAAATGTTCTACCAGGGAGCGGTTAAGCCTAACCCTCCTCCATCCTAAAGACAGATGCTTGTCACATGTGACATTTCTCCGTTAACAGGACAGAGTTATTTTACGCTATTTTATGATCCGTTCCGATCAAAACTAACGGCACGAAAGGTCGCAACCCACGACAATTAGCATTTAGATGGGAATGAGTCAAAGGTCAGCGGGAGACTGGGAAATGCAGGTTTTGCTCGGCACTTAAACTGTAATGCAAGCAGCCACTCGTTTTATTGGCGAGCAATTGTAAGCCAGGGGACAGCCAGGTCCATTCCAGGGAGATTTACGCGGCACTAATCATCAACCTACCAGCCTTCACTGCATCGATCTGTGGTTTTTAAAAGACACAACAGATACAGGAGCAAAGCCCATCACTTTGGCCCATTCAGGTAACAAACATTAGAAAGATGTGTTTTAACTGATTTACCTGCCTACAGTAATGACACCCTATACCGAAAATCGCACCCCCCCCCATCCATACATATGCCTTTTGTCAACAGCGGGGAACGACACACACCCCTCTAACAGGAATGTGCTGTGTGGCTGCAGGGACGCGCCATTCTAGAATTTTCTTTCAATGGAAAATACATACAGTTTCATCTCTATAAATACGAATGGCGAAAGTACCACAATGAGGTCTGAAGGCGCCATATTGCTGAAATTTGTGGTGTTTTTAAGAAGCACGGAAATGCATCTCCGTGTTTCGGCTCAGATCTGCGTCAGAGTGGGGGGGGGGGCTGGCAGTTACCTGGGTCTGAGTGGCGTATCGCAGGTCCAGCTGGTGCATCGCTGTGTCCTGCCGGGGTTGGGGGGGTATCCACAGTGACATGCATACCCCACGCCTCCGTGGCTACGTGACTTCTGAGTGTTTGCTGAAGGCGTGAGGCTTGCTGTGTGCATGTGTGTAGGGAGGGGGGCGTAGGCTGGGGCCGTAGGG
>JAABNY020000035.1:2311033-2328762 GCA_015164015.2 Brevimyrus niger
ACATAGCGGCTCGCCTTACATAGGAAATGTATTTGCTTAAATTGTGGTGGCAGGCAGCCGCCCCCCCCATCGAGCAGTGGCTGTGGTTATACACAGCGATGGGACACGCACGCACATGGGCGAAGGCACGACACCGCCACCAGGGCGGTGACTCCTAGCCCCTGCCGCAGCCACCCATAATAACGCCATTATTTCACTTTAGATTCCATCTGGTATAGACATTGTGCTGAGCCCAGCCCTGTCGCTGTCATCTTAAGCTGCTGAAACCAAGCAGCCAGAAGGGCGCTACGGAACAGTCCCCAAACGGGTGTGTGCGTATCACGATGCGCGGTAACGCTACACGGCTACACCGCTTCCCTGCCCCCCTATCTTCCGGCTGACTCCGCAACTCCTGCCAGACGCCCCTCTCTCCATGTTCCTTGTATGTGACAGATATGGGGCAGGGGGGGCAGGTTGCTCCTGGCAACCAACCACATCATTTATACCAGAAGTTCACAGTCGTGGCAGCAAAAAAAAACAGAGATAAGGTCAAAGGAGTATGAGGGCAAAACTGTACACTGACAGTATCCAGTTACACACACAGGCCACAGTCCCAATGTCTGGGAGGTCTGAGGGGAAGCCCCCACCCCGCCCCCGCTGGGGGGGAACCGGCCCTTTTTCGCCTCCAGGGGTTAGCGCGGTTCACCGCCTCACATTTTGGGATGAACCCAAGCTGCAGACCAACGAATTCTGGGAAATAATCTTCCACTGAGGACTTTTGAGTGTTGGTGCAACGTTGGGGAAACATTGTTAACCGGGGCGGGGGGGGGGAGGAGATAGGGGGGCAAGTCTGAGAGATGCATCAGCGAATAATGAGCTTCTTAAGCAGCTACGGGGCCAGCGTGCGGATATCGATCGTGCCCACCCCTCCCTCACCACCGCCTGAGCGCTGGGCCATAACGAGTGTCGAGTCCGTTTCCTGTTTGTCGGCTGATGCTGGGGGGATTAAGGCTGATCCTGTGAGTAATGGACAGTAGTGTTTAAATCAGCACTCAGTCTCTCTCATGAGAGATGCAAGAACCAGGAAAAATTAAACAGACTCGTTTGTGCAGCATGACGTTGACCGTCGGATTGATTTCATTCTTTTGAAAGTTCTGGGAATTATTTTTCAGTCTTTTAACATGGAAACAGCCAGTCTTTTCTTACCCGCAAAGGGCCGGTGTGGATGCGGGTTTTTGGGGTAACTGGCACAGTAAGGCACGGCACAGTAAGGCACGGCACAGCACAGTAAGGCACAGCACGGCACAGTAAGGCACAGCACGGCACAGTAAGGCACAGCACGGTAAGGTCTGGTACGGGACAATAAAGCACAGCACAGTAAGGCACAGCACGGTACAATGAGGCACGGCACAGTAAGGCCTGGCATGGCACAGTATGGTCCGGCACCCCACCTTGGGCCTCTTCCATACCACCCGGCCAATTTGGTTTCGCTGGAAGAAGAGTGACTCATCGCTGGCAGGAAACAGAGGGTCCTCAAAGAGCACCTTGCTCTGCAGACACTGCTTCTTCAGGGCCGTATACCGCTGGCCCTTGTAAGGGCTGGCCGAGGAAAACATGGCCGAACCTGCAAGGGGAGGACATGACACACAGGGGGCGCCGTGAGTACAATCACAGGAGGGTGGCAAGGCGGAGCCCTGAAAACACAAAATATTACAAAATACTACATGGATCATTTTTCCAGGTGCTTCGCTGGGGTGTTTTGTTCCAACACCGAAAAACCTGATTGCACTAATTATGTTTTGACAAAGTCTCTTATTGGCTGAATCAGGTAAGCAGGTGATGGATTGTACCATGTGGAACGACTGGGCGGGTTGGTTCACAAGCTTTTGTGACATGTATAAAAAGTTACATTTTGTCTGTATTCCAGCAGTGACAGGAAGTCAGTTGCAGGAAGTCTATTCACAGTGTCATTACTTACAATGTCGGCCAGGCCTCCCAGCGGCACACAATCCGCGGCCCAGCCTGTGTTTACATGGATTCTGTGTGACAAGTACAGGCATGACACCCAATGCTCCAGCTTACCACAGAGACCTGCAATCTGCCCAGCACTTGTCAACAAGGTGGGTTGGCACTTCCATAAAAGTGACTCTCTCAGCAAAGACCCATACAGCTGGCCGGAGCAGCCCACTGCCATTGGGTTACAGTGCGGGGTGGGACTCCCACTGGGTTACAGTGCGGGGTGGGGCTCCCACTGGGAAAAGTGGCTCACTGCCACTGGGTTACAGGGAGGGGTGGGGCTCCCACTGGGAAAAGCAGCCCACTGCCACTGGGTTACAGGGTGGGGTGGGGCTCCCACTGGGAAAAGCGGCTTCAGCTCCTGTTGAGTGTTGACAGCCCCTTGTGGAAGGTGGTTGGGGGGGGGCAGGGGGCAGTCAATAGCCTTTTTATTGAATTTCTGATAGCTTCCAGCTCTTCTTAATTATTGGGCCCAGCCAGAAGTTGCCTTCTCAGCTGCAGCCCCCCCCCCCAGGTCTGGACAGGGACAGCTGCTGGTTCCTCAGCTTGGAGGAAGTGTTTGAAAAAGGGGCTGGAAAGTGTGCTGGGATACGCAGTGTTGATACGGCGGCGGCAGGCGGTTCGAGAAAGGAGGCCAGGCTGGACCTCAGAGCCACACTTCCTGATCATAACGGCCTGTGTGTGAGGAGGTAGGGGGAGGGAGGGGGAAGGAGGGCACTCCTCCCTGGGGTGGGGAGTTACACCTCCGACTGACAAAACTGGTTTTGTAAAATGCAATTCTTCTGCAAAGGATGACTGCATACCACAACCCCCCCCCCCCCAACCCTCTGCACCACCTCCCTGAGCTTCACTTTATAGCCAAACCCGTGATCTGTACTGTTGGGGGGTTTAATTAGCCGGGGACCTCGTCCACACAGAGGTGTCACTGGATCCTGCCCCCTCCCACTTCACTATGGGGACTGTGGTATGATGAATAAACCACGTCTGCTGGGACACCATGACGGATTTTGACAGTTTTGACATTTTGGCGTCCCCAGAGGGCGGCTGATTAGAGTACATTGCAACGACAAATCTTCATATCTGTATTCTGTTTTTCACAAAATTGAAAATAAAAGAATTTTGTTCATTAAATTATCTTTGTTGATATTAATTTACACTTCAAAGGTAATAAATGTTACTATGCCAGAAGGGGGGAGTTTGGGGGGGGCCCATGGAGTTTATGGCCCCAGGAGTCGCTAGAACCTCCCCTGCTTGCTCGTGCGCGATTTCCATTACAGCCGCCTTCAAGCGTCACAGCGGCAGTCACAAGCACCAGGAGAAAAACTGGAATTCTATCCAGCGCCGGTAACCCTGACAGCGGGGACAGTGAAGGCCTGAGCCACAGTGTCCTGCAGAGCCCCAGAAGTCACCAAAGGCGTCACCAAAGGCGTCACTCACACGCGGACGACCCGCCCACAGCTCACGCTGCCCCAGCTTCCATTATCCAGACCTGAAAAGCCAATAAGGAGAATGGGCGTGATGCCTCGGGCACACCTTGCCCAGCTCTTGTTCCTCTTGTTGACAAAAAGAACAGCATTAAAATCTGCCTTTATTGGGCATCTTCCAAAACATCAAAGTCCTGTTTGACTAGAGGCCACCCTGTGCTTTCCCAAAGTGGCCTGAAGCCAAACACCTGTGGCAGAGAGTACGGAGTTACCATCATTTACTAACAGTACGGGCCAGCTGGAGGGTCCCCTCCCCCTTACTCAGGGCGTAAAATAGTTAAGAACCAGGAGGGAGCGATCGAAGGTACCTTAAACTCAGCCCATCTAATAGCTCGTGGTATTGGAGAAGCCAGTGGGAGTGACCTCGAAACTAGACTGAGCCGATAACAGGATCCGGCGAAACAAAAACTAACTGCTGCCAGTCTGGCCCGTAAAAATAAAGAAAACATGAATCTGAGGGCCACGGCACAACAGAAAGGCTCATACGGCATCAAGGGACAAAAAACGGGGCGACCAGCGCAGACTTTCGGGGAAAGAGTCAACGAACGGCGGGCAATAAGGCGCTGCGCCGTTTGCCGTTTCTCTGTTATACTACATTTCGCAAACACCCGGGACAGAGACTATGAGGAGGTATGAGAGACAAGAAACGACTATTTGAGTAAATAAGGGGTGAGTCACGATCACTCCCTCTCTCATACTTCCAAACTGTTGGAGGAAGTGTGCAAGGGGTGGAATTCGAAAGCATAAACTCACACCTATACATATATAAAATAATCCAACAAAAATATATTTAAATATTAAGTCGATAGTCGATAAATGCTTTCCCATATTTGTTTCGGCACCCCCAGCAGTGACAAGGCAGGGCTCCCTGCGGTTTTTTTAGAAACCAGAAACCAACGCTTTGCAACTCTTTTTTTCAGTTGTTTTGCTCCGAAGAATGCCATGTTAATTAGCGGTCCGAAACGGCAAGAAACACACAAGAGGAACTTCATTTAGTCAGATGTAGGCGCAATCTGCTGGACCCGGACTGTATGGTGTGGGGTCTCTGCTTTTCCTGGGCGTGGATCACACTGGGTGCGGGTCCAGTCCGCGGAACCGGACGGCAAAAGCGTCTCCAGTGACCACGCATCGGATACAGTGTTTAAAGCGAGCGAAGGGCGCCTACGCGTAATGCACGCTGCACTTTCTGATAAGCACACATGCCCGGCAGCCCCCCTCCAGCCCTACTGTATTATCACTATTGCTTTTCGCCTAAACATACCCCATTCCCAGTTGAACTCCCCCCTTTTCCCCTTACCTGCGCTGGGATCCTCTCCCCTGCTGACGCACTCTCCAGAGCCCCTGGGGAAAGCGGAGGCGTGAACACAACCAGCAACACCGCCGCCCCACGATGCGAGACTCCTTGCTCTGTACACGGACTTGTTACTCTCACCCTCCAGGGAGGGGCCGGTGAGCACGTAGCTGCACTGCGCATGCGCAACCATCGCAGCATCCTGAGGTCCGAGTCGCAACACAATCTCGGGAAAGTATTACAAACACTTTAATCAGATTTATTGCACTTCTGTTGAATGCCTTCGTAGTTAGGACTTAGAAGATTTGTTTCTTGTGCAGTCATTTTTGGAATGGTATTATTAGGTGTATGGACAGAATAAAATTATTATCCTGTTAAATGTATCCAATTAATCTTGATTAAAATAATAAGCATACCCGCTTTTGGCATCAGACATAAGGATCCGCAAAGAACAGCCAGATTTATAGATACATATAAGTTGTATAACTTAAAGTTTAACAAGACGTGCTGTCTTCCATTTACTGTAAGCATTTGCCAGGAAAGCCCCTTCATATCGACCGTCAAGCTTCGCAGAGGCTTCCCGTCAAGTAAAGTCGGATTGTGCCGCCCCCTTGTGGCCAAGTAGAGAATCCCTCGTTTCGAACATTGCATACATAAGAATTGGTCGCACACATAAATGTTGTTAGACCATCAATTAAATGTAATTGCTGTACTCCAAACTAAAATTCGGCCCGGACGCTGTCCGCTTTTTTGCTGCTACTGGCAGAAACCTAACCGCATAGCTGCTCGTGACCCTAACGGGGATGAACGGGTGGACGACATCCGGATGCATGCATGAAATGGAAATAAAGGACACAGTTTCGGTTATGTAGGCAATATTACAGGTAATATAACGGATTGTGTGTCTGTAAATTTGACACACCCACTTCGCCGTGTTTTCTGAAGCACCAGCCGGTGCTACACTGCAGCATAGTTTCCGTCGCTCCCAGCGCCGTTTCCCATACCCCTTCTCTTTCATCAGCTGCTTCATGGCATGACAGTCCTATTAGTGTCACCTGTTCCCTCCATATGTGCTACTGTCCCGACAGTTAATTTTTAAACCCTGCAGCCAGAAACAGACACTCCATGTATCATGTGAGACCTGCACTTTACACCTCAACATAGTTTAAATCATGATGTTGTTCAGGCTGAACAGAGAGAAGGGACCTCCGCCTTGCTAGGTTTAAACACGGGTCTTGTTACTAGAAACTAGGCTTGCAATCTAAAAGTTTTAAAGACGAATGAAGGTATCATCATCACCGGCTTAGGATGGTAAGTTCCCCACCCTTTACTATTTTATTGCTAGGACACTTTATTTGAATGTTTTATTTTGTTTAATTATTTTTGGATACCGGGAACAATCTCATTCGGTAGTCCCATAAATTGTCAGGAAATGTTTTGCCTTCCACAAAAGGCAATTTATTACCGCAACAAACCGAATCATTTTTGCAAGAAACGTGTTTATTTGTAAGATTTTGCTCATAATACCTTGCATCTGCCACACTCCTACTGTGCATATAATTACCCATCTAATTTTAGGGAAAAAAAGCCATAAACCTCGTTTTTCGCTCCTATAATAACTGTAACCTGACCTTTTACTATGTTCCCACTATGAAGACGATCTTTAACCTCCCAAGACCGCTGTTTGTGCTACTGCTGTGTCAGCTGAGGTTCTCCCCTGCAATCCGACCAGCGCGCTGGGACAAGAGCGCATATCGGGTCGGGAACCGTCCAGTTCCGACAAACTGCTTTGAAGGCTCTTCAGCGCCACCTGGCTGCGGGAGCCAGACCCACACCTTGGACCTGAGTTACAACGACCTCTCCAGCCTCACCTGGTCGGACGTACCGTGTCGCACGTCGTGTGCAACTCGGCTTGATCTCAGCCACAACCGCATCCAGGAGATCCACGAAGGAGTGCGGGCTGGTCTCCCGCGTCTGAAGGAGCTGGATCTGAGCAGCAACCTACTGCATAACGTGACCCAGGAGCTGTGGTCAGGGCTTCAAGCCCTGGAAGTCCTGGACCTCAGACATAACTTCCTGACTGGGATTCCACCATCTGCCTTTGGCGCCCTGCGCAACTTGCAGACGGTGCTGCTGCAGAATAACAGCCTAACGGCGATCCCACAAGGTAAACAGAGTCGGACCTTTAATGCGCCAGGGACTGCAAATACTATGTAGGAAGTAAGGAAAACTTACAGATGTTATTCAAATGATTTATTTAGACTATAGTTACGACTAGATGATTCTGAAGTTCGATTGAACAACGCAAAATCTAATCGAAGTGATCTGTTAAGTGACTGCAGAGCCGTATAATGACACTCATTTCGATTGATTTTTATTTTTTTCACGCTAAGAAGCATGGGCACCAGATTAGCCTATCCCTCTGAATATTAAGTTTTGCAGTTATATCACCTGGTTCATATGGTAAAAAATATGTATATTATTACAAGTTAAGAACGTTACGTATTCAAATGCGGCCGCATTTACCGCCGCACCGTCGAATCGCCCTGAGCTGTAATTGCTGGGGCCTTTCACCCTGGTTCACTTGACAGGAAATTGGGGCAGACGCTGCTGGCAGATACTGGTAACTGGCTACGACGATAATTTAATTTATCATCATTTCTGACCTGAATTTAGAATATAGATATTGCAGAAATCTTCATATTTCCATTCCGAGACATGTTAGATAGTATATGGCAGAATAGCGTTAGCGGCACCAGAATGATCACGTTTAGTTTTTAATTACTGACTGATTAATACTAGGTATGTATGAGACAGGGCCGGTGTTCTGTCGAGATGAGCTACTTTGTCGAGTTATGCTACCGTAGTGCTAATCGATAACCCTAATCCAATAGACCTAACCCTAATCCCAAAACGGTGGAACTGCACATGCGCAGAAAGATTCGATAGCACGTCTCGATAAACAGGATTTTATGACAGGACACCGGTCCTAGCCGAGCCAAGTCGGCACCGCTCAGATGTTGGTGCTCTACTCGGCCGCGAATGTCGCCTACAGGATTGACATTACCCAACCTGAAGGCTGTTTTGGAAAGTGTCTGTGTTGTCCTCTACTGACTTGAAATTGGTATTGCAGCGCTATGCAGAGTGAGCAGCTTGCGCGTACTCTTCCTGGCGAGAAACCGCATTTCCAGCGTGGATTCCAGTCTCCAGCTCTGCTCTGGGCTGCAGGAGCTGCACCTGGAGCACAACCTGATTTCTGAGGTGTCCCCTGAGGCCTTCTGGGGGATGGAGAAGCTGAAGGTGAGTGATCCATTGTGCTGGGAGGACTTAACCAGTGGAAGAGCTACAGGGGCACCCTGGAGGTGATTAGCAACTGCCTGAGCCAGTGAGGAACAGAAACAGGGGGAAATAAGAGGAATAACTGACAGGAACGGTCAGGTGACCTGAAGGTGCAAAGACAGGGCCCCGCCCCACACCCACCTACACTTAGCTTCCAATAAAACTTTAAACTGCAAACTTTATTCATGTGACTAGGTGCCCAGTCACCTTTGGATGTGGAGTGATCATTATTGGTCTAAATCGGCATTCTGGCAACATTTCTCTTCTGAGAAGCCATTCACATTTCTAGTGAAATTCATATTATGGAGTTTTATATAGTACAGAACACGCTATTCATACCTGAAAGCTAACCAACGTGTGGGTAGTGAAAGAGCCATCATAGTGTCAAGTATGTGTTAGGATAGTATAGATGACGTTTTATAATTTGTACCCTGTTCCACACTGCTATTCCAAAGCAGTAAAATTCATGCTGTACCTTGATTGGCTGGCTTGAGCTGCTGTACATATGTGACTGACATGTTGAGGGCACCATGGGACTTTAAAAACTGTTCCATAACTCAGGTGCTGAACCTGAGCTCCAACCGGCTGAAAGGCATGCCCGCCCCCACCACACAGGCCCTGAGGGAGAGGGGTGTGGCTGTCTACCTCCACGGCAACCCATGGGGGCTCCGTTGTGAGCAGGGGGGGCGCTGCCTGGGGCTCCGTGACACAGTGCTGAGCACACTGCATGAGGACACAGCCTTGACACTGCCGTGCAGGAGTAGCAGGCATGCAGGTGAGGAAGGATCCATTCCCAGCCAACATGATCTGCAGCTGTTAAGGAAAAACCCAAAAGGGGCAGAGTAACACTGTCAATTTATTATTTTTCTTCCCATACAGAATTTCTGTACTGGCAAACCCCATTCGGCCAATGGCAGAACAGCAGTGGGCAAGGTGACCACACCCCCCTGGAAATCCTGGCCAATGGCAATTTGAGGATTAACCGGTCCACCCCTTATCACAATGGACTGTACTACTGCCTCCTTCGGGAGGGTGAAGGACAGAGCCTCCAGGCATACCGGGTCCGATATGTGCCGGCCAGGCCGAGGAAGAGCAGAGACACCGAGGGCTATCGAGGAATGGTGCCCCAAGGCCGCTTCGAGGCGGCGGTAGCGGCTTCAGTGACCGTCACCTTCCTCGCAGGGTTCAGCCTCGGAGCCTTTAGCAGGACGTACCTTAACCGCTGTCTGCAGAAGATGAGGGTAAAGCAAGCAAAGGAAAATGCCGTGTACTACAAAAGGAGAACCTTCCGGAAGCATCCGGAGGCAAACGTGGAGGACTCTGTGAACATTGAGATTGGTCAGGAGTTGTCACGTGAGCCTAAGCAGACCACGCCTCCCAGAAAGGCCCCACGGTCCACACTGACCAGACAAGGTGAGGAGGATGATTCTAACCGGGAAACACCAGGCAGAGAGGACACCCATCCAGAAAAGATGGAGCCGGGAGACGGCAGCCTCCATGCTGATAGTGTCCGACGCCCTGGGGACCAAGAGGCCACCAGAAGACAGACGGATGACTCCGCAGAAGATCCCCAGAAACCGCAGGCCGCCCCCCGGCCATCCAGGCGCAGGGTGATCAAGCTGTACCAGTACGACGAGGACGGGAGCCCCTACACGGCCGTGCCGGAGGGCGAGGGGATGCCGCTGGCCCAGCAGAGGGTGCTGTCTCTCAGCCGCCTCAGCAGCGTCATGAGCGCAGCCATCGGGCCGGAGAGCAGCATGCCGCCTTCCCAGGGGGGCCCTCATCCAGCCTCCCCGAGCGCGAGAACGTCACCCCCCCCAAGATCAGCATTCACAGACGTTGAAGTCAAAGAACCAACCAGACTGCATTAAACAGTATGCTGATTATGCAAAATATTCTTGCCACTATACTTAATTTTTTGAAAGATCTTCATCTATCCTCCACAGGGGCAGGGGCATAAGACGACATAGCCGGGGGGGGGGGCTCGGGGCGCATATTCCTACTCACCAAACCATCAGGCCACCCTATTTTTCCACACCTTGAACAATGTCATTTGTTAAATTTTGAAAATCACATACGACCTGCAATCGTTGCTGTATTCCTCAGGCAGCACTGATGCAGTTTAACACAAGCGATTCATTCATTAAAAGCTGATGAGTCCGATAAATACTGACCAAAAAGAGTCATTCCTGTGATCATTTAAAGAATAGCCATTCAGTGGCTGAAAGCTAAAATTTAGACAGTGAGGAGCATTCAGTGTCAACATGAACTCTGCTTGTGGGACTCCTGACTCGCCCGTCATGAACTCTGCTTGTGGGACTCCTGACTCTCCTGTCCCTGCAGTGGAGGAATTAAAGTGCCACATACACCTGCAGTCTTTTATTCATACTCTGAAAACACTATAAATGAGGTAAGACAAAGGAAACCCTAACAGAGACCCAGTGCGTCTGTCAACACTGGACACTTAACCGCCATACAGATGGAGACACACAACTGAATCCCCTTTAGTTTAAATTAACACTGTCAAAGTTCATTTTCAATGGTCTGCATGGCGGATGTGAAGCATTCCTGCTGGAGTCGGGGGGAGGGGGGCGTCTGCCATCTGCACATCCGCCGCTTCCTCTGACGTGCCCCCGCTAAACCACCAGCCGGGCCTTCTGCCATTCCACAAACTCGTCCAATAGCACCGGCCCTGAAGGGGGGAGGGGAGGAAACCGTCAGCCAATGAATGAGCGTCATACAGGAAACGGGTCTCGTGTCACTTCAAAACCAGCATGCTGTGCCCAGACGAGGCAGAAGCGGGCGGGACCGGGCCGTTTAGCAGGCTGCTCCATAAACTACCGAGCATCTGGTAAATTAAGCCACGATTTTCAAGTTAAGCTTCAAGCAGCATGGAGGCCATAATTACACTGGTCCTGTTCTGCATTGTTACACGAATGTGGTACATTCATACCCATAGTAACTGATGAACTCACCAAGTCTGCTGGCGCTTAGATCCTTAAAGGTGCAGAACTTATTATTCCATGCTCACTAGTCACTCTAACATGGGTTCAGTCTTCACCCAGCATTCTACCACGTTCAGGCCACGCCCTTCTACACCCGCCACCCACTCATTAACAGAGCTGGCATGGGTTCAGCTCAGCGCATCAGAAGCCTTTTGGTTGATAAGAGAGGAAGTAAACCTTTCAGTTCAATGCAGGACAGCTGAAAGGCCAACGATGTCCAACGCCCATGCAGACGTATGCGGTGGGACATACGCTTCACTACCTCTAGAGGGAATCCCCAGATTATTTAGTCCAACAAGTGGCACAAACTCACACGCTCCGTCCTCGTCGTAGTTCCTGAGGTCCGTGTTCACGGTCCTGCTGAACTCCAAGACGTTATACCACTGGTCCTTGTTCATTACTTTGTATTTTGATTGCTGGAAGAGAATGGGGAGAAAGTTTAGAGACCGAGTAGTTTTCCTAATAACCCCGCCCATACAATAAACATACAGGCATGCAAGACCACTGAAAACACTGCCCCTGGTGGTGGGAGGACCCTTAAAGGTCCAAATCATTCACAGTGTCTAATCACATTTTGAAAAGCCTATTTTGCCACACAGTCCTCTCAGGGCTCAGTCCCATCATCAGGTATAGAAGAGGGGAGGGAAAAACCCAAATATACACCCACCTCCAGAAACTGATGAAAAACTGGGAAGAGGGGCCACGTCCTTCCGAGAATTAAAGCCAACATTGACTTTGCGGTGTCCATATCTAGGCTGCGCTGATTCTTATCCTACAGCCGGAATCACCATCAATCAGCATCAAGCACAAAGCTTTCCGCACGAAGAGCACCGAGGGAATCGTCGTCACGGCAATCAGAAAGGCGGCTGGGCCTGGTGGACGCTCACCCGGGCAAAGTCGAAGGCATATCTGTAGATGTTCTTGAATGTGACGGGGTCGTTCAGCTGGGAGCGCAAGTAGTCCAGTTTTCCCTGTAAGCGCTCAGGCTGATCGCACCTACGAGGGCGAGATCATGGGGGACATCAGGGGAGACGCCCCCTGTGGGACCCGAATGCAGGGAGAAGGCAGGAGCTTCACTTACTGTAGTGAGGTCATGCCTTTAATCCACTCCTCTTTTGTGAAAAACCCCATACTTTGTGCTTCTAGTTTCCAGGCTAAAACTAACATAATGATCTGTGGAAAACAGATGAAATACCACGGATAATTAACACAAGATTAAAGCGGACAACGAAACACCAGCATAATTATATTATACTGCTCCAGATACACAGTAATTAGGTTATTGAATACTACCCATCCGACCCAACAGGCCTGTAGAGGCACCTGGACGAGGACGAGTCGCGTAAAATCAAGCTCTTAGCGGTTTTCTGTGATCCGGTGGTGGAGGACGACCTGAAGGACCAGGGTCTCGAGAAGCACGGGAGGCCAGCCTTAAAGCAACGGGCCCCTCCTCCGGTCCACCAGCTACACCAATTCAGCGTGATCCACATGTGGTTTTTATTATTAGGGGAAACTCACGTTTTCTGGCTCCACACCAATGTCTTCACAGAACTTCTCCATACCCTCTGGGCCAACAACCTCATCTGTGCCTGAAAGAGTAAAAATCCTTTTCATTTCTCCCTGATGTGTACTCATTTTCATCACCAAAACCTCTTTTGGACACCTACAACGAGGCTTGATTGATGGTTGATGACAGCCGCTGTTACCGTACTGCATCCGAGAGCAGAAACCAAGCTGGTACAGAACCAGGTTCCATAGACAGACTTATTACATCAATGATAACAATAATAGTTACAGCTATGGAAGACAGCAAGAACAGAATATAACATAACAGGTAAATTCAAAAGACACAAAGACAGAGAGGTGCAGGTACAGGAACAGGCACAGGTACAGGCCGGCATACCCGCATACTCGTAGAACCAGGATTGGCACTTCTTACTGGAAAAGTGGTCTTCCTGGTTGATCAGTCTGCTGGGCATCTGTGTCCTGCAAAAACTGACCCGCAGACAAAACAACAGAAGTGGTTCTTAATGCTGAGCTGTAAATGTTCAACAGAAAAATTGGTTCACAGCAAGTGAACAGTCTGCTGACATTCCTGCCAGGAGAATCACACAGCTTGTAACCGGACAGACATGCTGAGCGCGGTGCCTCAAATGAGCCAGGAAAACGTTAGCTGTTAGAATGAGGAGCAGGCGGCTCACGTGCTGGTGCCGGTCATGTACCTGAACACCTATCCAGAGCCCTGAACATTGAGAAACGAGCCGCCTCTGAGCCCGGAATCTGCCATCATTCAGATCAAGGCCACACTGCAGAATCCAGCTGAAGCAGGACCAGGACTAAAGTCAGATCCCCTTGCAGGCCTCTTACCTGGTAATTTTACACTTTTTGAGAGCAGATTCATCAGAGCCTGAGGACTTCCTCTTCTTCTTCACAGGCATGCTGAAGACACCAGAGGGTTTATCAAACTGGGCTGTACCTAGGAAGCAGCAAAGGAGATCAGAAGCATGCATGGAGGATAGCCTATCACACATACAGCCAAAACAACCATGTTACAAGCAGTAATAAACCAGAGAACTGTACCTATGTAGTTTTGGTCACTCTGTCCATTAAGATGTACCAAAATCTAGACTTAAAGGGGAAAACGTTATGGTTAGCTGTGAGTTGCAGAATGGTATTAAACTTTTAGTTTTTAAACAAAAGCTTCAATTACCAATTGAAGCTTTCAAAGCATTCCCTTCAGGGGATTTAAAGTTATTTTATTGGCAGTATCGTCAACAGTACATACATTATGTAATAAATAACCCAATAAGGTGAGATTCAGACTTACAGGGCTCACCAGGAATCAGCAATGCTTCAGTGTAGAAAGCTATTTCTGTAAAAGTGACAGGAGAAAGACTGAGCATTTCGCCCAACTGGAAGAATTAGTTAAAGTGCTCTCGGGAAAGGACAATTTTATGCACGAAGAGAAACTAAAAAGTAAGAGTGAATCGGAGCCGTAATGTTAAACCAAATTTGGGCAATATTACGCTTCGCTTTCACAACTGTGCCTTGCAAAACAAGTTAGAACTTTGTAAACAAAAAAAAAAGGTGCTTCTATTGCATTAGAAACATTAATTCATTCATACATACATGCACATATATAGCCGTTCATGTCAAATTACTGCATAACAGTAGCAGTAAGGTAAATGCTATTTAGTCTAGACACAAACCAAGAAAATCCGGCTCTTTATCTAATCTGGGAGTGGATAAGTGTCATCAGCAAATAGTATAAATAACTGAACTTGTCCGATCGTGTTTGTTTTATATTTTAATACCGCCACGCCGCGCTTTTCGGCCTCCGCTACCTTAGCTAACTGCGTCACTGCATGGAAGGGCAGAAAAACGGGCAAATGCAGCAAACTCCGTAGGAACAGAGGAGGATGCGATGCTAGATACAGAGATTCGGGGGATACTGAAGTTGAAGAACATCTTAATCATCCGAGATACATACTTTAACATTAATAAACACAGGACACCAACAGGCTCCATACCACTGCCGACGCCAAGAGGAACCATAAACCAAATGCAATAAGGAATATGTGAACAGAGGCGACGATCAACGGCTTTAAAAGAAGATTTTACAACATAACACTTACTTAAATACTCAGTTAAATATTTGATTAAATTACACATTACTGGTATCAAAGTTAATTTCCACCTATCGACTGCGCTATTTTAATCCCATAAGACAAAAATAACCAAAACAATACTAATAACGATACCAGCAACAACATAATATTCGAAAATAAGAAACAAGATAGATCAAACCAGATACCCAAGATCTCCTCAAAGGTGCTGGTATTTTCTCCTGTATGCGCCACAGTCGGCAACCAAGCGAAAAGCAGATGCTTAAGATATCTGTCTGTAAGCCATTTAGCATTTCGTATATTATCTAAAACTAGCAGCACCGCTTAGTCAGCTACTCAGATCAGCAGACAGCTAACAATTAGCATCTCACTCAGCCATCTGTTGATTTTATAACATCCCAGTAACTTTACAGAGACTTGTCCTCATCACAATATTCTAAGTACATTCTACAACTAAAATGAGATAAAAATGTAACACCAACCCGTAACTCTTTTAACCAGCAGCCTGTTTAACTAGCACCCATCCACATACCCCAACCTCAGGCAAGCAGTGCCACTTTCCTCACACCGGAAATACAAACGGTCTTCTTCCGGGGCGACAAACTTTTTCGGGTCGTACCATGTTTTGATTTCACAAAGACTCTTTGACATGTAATAAACACGTGAAACGGTATGACATCGAAAGAGACCGACTTAAACGTTTTATTTGTAACATTTAACAAATACAATTTTATTTTAAGCGTTTTATTATAAATGTTGTCACGTTATTTTCAACCCCCTCAAACTACTTGTTCCACGTCTTCCTGCGCTGCCAGTTGGGGAGGTGTGCGTAACGTGGAAAGATGTAATCTTAATTTTTCAGTAAGCATATTACGTTTGGGTCTCATTTATTTAGAGGAAATTACTGGTGATTGAGACAAATAGGTTTGCGATATAATTTAATTCCAGGACGGTCCTGTTAATTACGGTTTTCTTCACAGACCCTCCACCTGGCTTGATTTATCCAATTAGTAGTTAGTTATCCGTGCTATTTTTACAGGGTGTTCCACCCTCTGCTCACATACGACCAGTATACATTTCTCAGGCAGTATTAAATAGGATATATTAACGGGCAGTTCTATCTAAATTTTATATATAAATTTAAATAGAGGGTGTAATCATATGTGCCTCATGTCGATTCGGATAAAAGCCTCTGATAAAACTGTATTTTAAGTATTAAGGATCCTCCTATTAATGGAATTTTACTGTGCATTGCACATGGAGCGTACAATGGGTATCAATAAAACAAGTAACAGCCTATTTACAGTAGGTTTATTTTGCCCGTAAAAGAAATTATACCACTTTAAAATGACGCAGTATGTTAAAATAATTTAGACATTTTCCAAGAACTAAAGAGCATCCATATTTTGTACATCAGAATAACTTTATGATTTGACAGATAATTAACTGGAAAATAATATTTAAAGATATGATCAAACATTTCAATTTTGCGCGATATTCAATCCAGTTAATTAACATTGGTTATTTGCGATAGTCAATCCAGTTAATTAAAGAATACAATCATAAGAATAGTTTCCTTAAATTTATCACTTGAAGTGTTTGATTTTGTCATATTTCATAACACGGACCAATCATGTAATAGAGTATTTCATCAATAATTTGACCCATAAACTGGTAATTTATTTTATCGCAAGCATTGTTTCTAATCAAAATGAAAAACAAAACAAAAAAATCATGACCATAATAAATACTTACATTAAGGTAGTTGGGATACTACAGACTACTGGAAAAAAATTCAGGGAATCATATTTGAAGTAGGTAAGTGTCATGTTCTGATGACCTCATGTTATGGCACCCACTTCATGCCAAAGCAGTTCAGGGATGAGAATGTGAGTGCAGCTGTGATACTTCAGCACCACACTAGTTTGGATGGAACAGTGTGAGTTTTTTTCCTGTGATTGGAGTGCCGATCTTACCACCGGCCTCCACATTTACCCTGTAGGTTGGAGGACCTAATTGCAGGGCTGGTTGTAGGTTGACATCAAACCCAAGATGAAGCAATTGCGGTTTACGGGCCTTTGCTCAAGGGCCCAGCAGAGTAGGGTGCCTTGTAGCATCCACAGGATTCAAATCAATAACCTTCTGCTTGCTGACATAGACCCCTAACCTCAGGGTCACCACTCCACCCATCATATTTGGACCCACATTTTTAAATTTATTCGGTTTTTCTCATTTTGTATCATTTTGTACCAAACATTATCATTTCCTGGAAAAAGTAGACTATAAAATTATAATACAAAAATATTTTTTCCAGACTGGAACATAAGATACACATCTAAGCTAATGAACTCCACATTCCTCTATGTGCCAGGTGTCGTTTGTTAATTTCATAATAACACAGTTACTCAAAGCCCAGGAGGAGGATCTTCTTAAACCACAAACAGATAGTATTTTAAGACCTTTTCGCCAGACAAGCTTTGGATATGACCTGCAAGGGCCGACTGGCATCAAAAAGCAGCACAGGAATTTGCCACTGACTGGGGAGGGGGGGGGCATATTTTGCCAGTAGTGATCAACCTGTTAGCCACCAATGAAATAAAGCATTATCCATTTAATTTGTCATCTGGAAACATGCCGAGATCAACCAACGGGTTAGGCACCACTGGAACACAGACCATACAATGCCGGGGTTGATGGAGAATGACGGGGCACTGGGAAAATTCCTGACTGGCCAGTCTGCACCTGGTAACCTGCAAAGCCAAAATGTAAAGTATCTTCTTGTGCATTGTGAGGACAGTCAGGTGGACGGCTGGACTACGCTGACTATACCACAGGTCAACGTCGAAACATAATATGAAACACTTGCAGCCTGCGGGATCACCTTGTGTCAACAAGAGCTAAAAGATCATGTTAAGACATGGTATATTCATCCATTCACATATAAAGACATGGTATATTCATCCATTCACATATAAAGACATGGTATATT
>JAABNY020000035.1:2356991-2375754 GCA_015164015.2 Brevimyrus niger
ACACACACACACACACACACACACACACACACACACACACACACACACACACACACACACACATACACACACACACATACACACACACACACACACACACACACACACATACACACACACACACACACCCTAACCTATCCAGTGGTATACAATGCATACATAATGTTGTATAAATACTGTGTATGTACAGCAGCTATAACTGCAGTAAAAGAATGTATATGCATGTAGTGTCACTGTAGCGTAAACAGACAGACTAAAAGTTGGTTGTTCCGGGTCATGAATGCTTGACTTCAGCGTCAACGATCTGCACGCTGCGGCGCACAACGTTCCCGCAGGTGACGTTCCGCTCCCATCCCGCGCAGGGCCATGTTCGAGGTGAACATGCGGGAGCGTGACGACGGCAGCGTCACCCTCAGCCATCTGTCCCCCCGAGCCGTCCACGCCTTCCTGGACTTCGCCTACACGGGCCAGACGGAGATCACCGAGGAGAACGTCGACATGCTCTTCCAGCTCTCCTCCTTCCTGCAGGTCTCCCTGCTCTCCAAGGCCTGCGGCGACTTCCTCATCCGCACGCTGGAGCTGCGGAACTGCCTGCAGCTGCTGGCCATCGCCGAGGGCTACGGCTCCGCCCGCCTGCAGCGGCGTGCCCTCGAGTTCGTCACGCGGGACTTCTACTCGCTCACCAAGATCCCCGACTTCCTGGACATGAGCGCCGGCGTGTTGGAGACGTGTCTGTCCGCCGACGAGCTGCAGGTGCCGGACGAGGAGGCGGCCCTGCGGGCGTTACTCCTCTGGGTCGGGCACGACCCCGACGCCCGCCGCCATCTGCTGCCGCGCCTCCTGCGCCGCGTGCGGCTGCACCAGCTGCCCGCAGATGTGCTGGAGGAGCTGATCGGCTCCGAGGCCCTGCTGTCCGGCGACGGGGATTGCGCCCGCATTCTAAGCGGCGCCCTCTCTGGCCTGCGCGACTTCGCCGGGTTCTACACGGACGCCCGGCCCGCCACGGCGGAGAGCTACATCTACGTGCACAAGACGGAGGAGAGCGGCGAGATCCGGCACACCTTCTGCTACAGCATCCGGGCAGACCGCTGGCGAGAGCTCCCGCCGACCCACGCGGCGGACATGCCGGGCTCCAGCCTCTCCAGCTACGGCGAGAAGTTGTTTGTCACCGGCGGCTGCCATGGCAACTGTTGCCGGGCGGTGCGTCTCCATATCGCCGAGCCGTCCCACAACGCCACGGACGAGGTGTGGTGCTACTGCCCCCTGCAGGACAGCCTGTCGCCGGCGCCACCCATGCAGAAACCGCGCACCATGCACACCTCGGTCACGGCCCTCGACCGCCTCTACGTTATCGGTGGCAAGACGCGGGGGGCCAGGAACATCCGCAGCCTGCTGGATGTGGAGTACTATGACCCCCTGGGCCGGGCCTGGTGTGGCGTCAGCCCCTTACCCCGGGGCATTTACTACCCCGAGGCGAGTGCCTGCGGCAACATCATCTACGTCTTGGGGTCGGAGGTGGAGATCGCAGATGTCTTCAACCCCTCGCTGGACTGCTTCTTCCGGTACGATGCCAAGGCAGACCAGTGGTGCCAGCTGGTGGCAGAGTTTGGCCAGTTCTTCCACGCCACGCTGGTGAAGGCCGTGTCGGTGTGCGACGTGCTCTACCTGTGCGATCTTTCCACGTACAAGGTGTACAGCTTCTGCCCGGAGACGTGCGTGTGGAAGGGAGAGGGCTCCTTCGAGTGCGCTGGCTTCAACGCCGGCGCCATCGGCGTCGCCGACAAGATCTACATCCTGGGCGGCGACTACTCGCCGGACGAGATCACGGACGAGGTTCAGGTGTACCACAGCGGCCGCTCGGAGTGGGAGGAGGTGTCACCCATGCCCCGAGCACTCACCGAGTTCCACTGCCAGGTCATACGCTTCAACCGCTACCGGGACCCATGGAAGGTGGAGCAGTGAGCCAGTCAATTAGAGAGGGGGTGGGAGCAGGGTGGCCGGGGGGTGGGGGTACGGGATAGGGCTGCATGCGAGTGCACCATAATGAGGAAGAGGAAGAAAGAGGGGGGAAGAATCTGCAGGGCTGCTGCCTTTAAGCTTTAAATCTGCTTCACCCAGTTGGACTCCGATCCACGAAGACTCCGCCCGCCAACAAGAACCTCCCACCATCCCCCAACACGTCAGGACACCACAGCCAGTGGGAGGGGCTGGGGGCTCATCTGCTTCTCTGTCGTTGTCCGTTCTGTCTGTTTAGCATTTTTTAAATACCTTCTATAGCTGACCGGTGTTAAATGGCAAACCGAGTTTGCCGCTCTGGTTCATTTCCGTTTAGACGCGCTGATCACGATTCCATCCGCCGTCCCCCGATGTCCCCCGATGTCCCCCGATGTCCCCTGATGTCCCCTGATGTCCCTCTCAGCATGTGAGTCTGGCGTCTGCAGCTCGGACTGAACACGTGTTTGTACTGTGTTACAGCTCCATCTATATGTACTGCTGGCGCCGTAGCACTGCCCCTTGCAGGAGAATTCAGGTAGTGCCTAAAATATCCGATTCCTTCCAGGCTTTCGCCGTGTTTGCTGCATGACTCCAGGTTACTTTCCCCTTTCTGGGGTAAAACTGGGACAACGAAAGACACAGAACGAGCCGAACAGCAGCTGTAAGCGGTGAGGAAGCAGCTCCAATGTAAAAGCAAGCATGTCTTTAAACGTCTTGTCAAGCTTAGAGTGTCGCACACATGGATCCACGGAAGAAGCGCTGCTGCAAAATGAATAAAAAATCACAGGGAGAGGCTGCCAGACGTGGAGATTTACGCTCCAGAAAGTAAAAATCCAGACCAAGATTTTGTTCCAACCAACGTTTTCAGTTTTCTGACTGTGACACCTAATGTTCGGTTGTTGGTTGAAACAAAATCTTCACTTTTCAGACCTGAATTATCCACCTCTGATCATCGCTGGGTGAGTGAGGCTTGCTGGAGCCTTCGCTGGGCCTGGCTGTTTAGCACTGACGGGAAACTCTTACCCTGGTAGGACTGCGGTAAGCAGGGCCAGGCTGTCATATCAATGAGTATACAAGTCGAAGCAGCAGTTTCAGGACACATGAGAAACAGGAACATTGCCAGGAATAGGAAGATCAGTAGGTATTTATGGTTCTGTATGTAATGGTATTGGGTTGATTGCCAAAGATTGGTTTGATGTAACCAGAAAACATCTAAAAGTATATTTCCAGGCATATAATGATTGATTGGCTTACAGATTCGACGATCCCTGGTACATAAGCGTGTCCAATTTGTGACTTGTTTGGAATGCTGCAATAAAGTGTGTCAGTGTCAACATGAAGAGGTGCTGGGGGTGCGTTGCTTTGACAGCACAGCCAATGGGGGGGGTCATTGCTCCTGGCCTAAATGTTCTCACCTCGTGACTTGGCACAAGACAAACACAAGATGCACCAAGCGACTTCATTGTTTTTTATTGCACAAATTGTAAACAGACCTTTTTCTCACATTGATAGGTCTTTCGATTAACATGAATAATTAGTGCGGCACCTTGATGCACATGAATTAATTACAGTTTTGCCTTTTTTTAATCAATTGAAAGTTTCTGTACAAGAAAAAAATGGAAACATGCAGATAAGCTGAATGTCCTCTCAAATATGATCTAAAAGACACAAAAATATACCAAGACAAGCATAGAAATATTATTGGCTAGAATTAATTTGCTTGATGTTCTTTCTTTAAACTTGCTTATAGAAGTTTAAGTGTTGATGCATTTAAAGGCTTGAGGGAAGATAGTCCCAGTGATACACAATGAATTTAGGTGTCAGATTCGAGCGTTGGAGGGGCAGCGCTCTGCCCGACCTCTTCTCATGGCCGGTACCTGCACCCTCTCCATGCTTCACGCCATCACCACCCCTATGAAGTCTGGTAGGATCTGACCAGCAGCCACATCAGCAACACAGTGATCAAGACGATCATGAAGTTGAGGAAGAGCTCCTGCACGGATCGGTCCATCCTGCCAACGGAGACGGGGGGGTGTGCCAGAGGTGGGAAGGGCGAGGTCTGAGAAAGCAGGCGAGTCAACCTTCAGTCAGCCAGTGGATGCAGAGGAAGGGGGTACCAGGGCTGCTGCTGTTTCTCACCATGGAATCTTGGAGGAAGGACGACAAGGAAAAGCGAAGAGAGGAAAAAGGGTTGAGCTGAAACTTTGACGGCAGCTTACAGCCCTGCACACAGTTAAAGACTAAAAATAGGAAGTGACCTTGAGTGGAGGGGTCTGGGTAAATAAATCAAGGTAGCTGGATGGAGGTGGGGGGTGGAGTGAGGCGCAAATATCAATCGTGTTTTTTTAACACCCTTTGCCAAATGCACTAACGCTCAGTATTGTTTTCATCCGGTGCAGCCAAAGGGGCCCTCGAGAAGCGCAGATGTCAAAGATGTTAATCCTGATTAGGCTACGGGAAGTGTTTGGCTCACCGAGCAATCAAGACTGGTGATTGGTGACTTTCTAAAAATACAGTTTGCTGTCCAACAATATTGCGACATTTCAGGATCCCTGAAATCCAGACCGTCTCACTCATGGTGTCAGCTGCCAGCCACGTCCGGAAAGACGCCACTTAAAAAGCTTTCTGGAGACGCCTATAAAATGACCAGTTCTCATAAATTCACATTGCATGTGATGCTTCTGGAATTTCCATCCCAAAATTACAGATAGCGTTCGACAGGTGACAGACCTGAAGCTTCTCATATTTTTCCCCCACATTTTGAGTGCATCCTGGTAGTGGTATAAATTCCTCCCAGTTTCATAAATTCCTTCCCGATTAAAAATCACACTACATTTTACAAATTTCTCCTGAACAAAAAAAAAAAATCTCCTTGATTTGTTCCATTTTTCTACATTTTATGAGCTTCTACGGTGCATGAAATCCTCTCCATGTTACATTCTTGATAATTTGCTGTGTGTTACAAGAATTCAGTTCATTAATTGTGCTGCCAAAAAGATACAGTGGCACTGAAGTGAGGTGGTGTGGTGGGTGCAGGTAGCCCTACCTGGCACAAGGCGGGCACGCTGTCTTACCTGGCACAAGACGGGCACGCTGTCTCAGCTCCGCTGGTGGGGTGGCAATTCTCAGCACAGGGCACTTGTGGTTCTGTTCTCAGGCTCGGACAGGTCCTTCTGGTCCAGGTCTCACTCGGGTCCCACTAAAATAATCAGGGGGGGGGGGGCAAGGGGGGGGGGCACAACGGCGAACGTGTCACACTGCATGCGCTCACACCCCTACTCTGGGGCACCATCACGGGTTTTTAGGGTGGGGACAGGTCTGATTTGTGAACTGGGTGGAGATTCTCCTGCTGAATGATTGATTGGGGAAATAGATTAAAGCAGAAGCAGAGGAGGTTCACTTTTTATTAAATGAGACGCATTTGTTTCACTGCGATTCACTGAGCAAAGCCCTCATACCTGCAGTTTCCTCCTTAGAGTTTGCATTCCTGCTTAGAGACAGTTTCCTTATTCAGCTGCTTCATCCAGTGCCAACCCCTCCCCCCCCTACCCCCCACACCCAGATCCAGCACAGCCGGCATTGGAAGAGGCTGAGGGTGTTTATTAGAGGAAATTAAGAAAAAACACATTTTACTGACATGTCTTCTTCTTTGGATGCAGGAATGACAGGTTAATCAGGAGACAACATCCCCCTCAAAGCCAAGTTCATGCACTGTGCTGGTGATGATAGTGATGATGGTGATGATGGTGATGATGGTGATGATGGTGATGGTAGTGATGATGGTGATGATGGTGATGATAGTGATGATGGTGATGATGGTGATGATGGTGATGATGGTGATGATGGTGATGATAGTGATGATAGTGAACAGCAAACATGGTCGACCACTGTTCTCAGGCGGCCTCTCGGACGTAACAGACACGCCCACCGATGGCTGACGACTGGCTCCGGGATCCAGCGCGAACCCACCTCTGTTTCCATTCCTCGGCCTTGAGGGAGGGGCTCCCTCACCAAGGGAATGCAAAGGACCCGGTGGTCGCCATGACAACTCCAACTTCAGCGTGGGACAGAAAGCATGAGCACCACCGTGCGGCACGCAGGGTATAAGGCCCCCCCTCGCATGTCAGTGATGGCGGGCCGTCTCATAACTTTATAGGCACAGCTGTGCCAAAAAAGATAAAAGACTGTCAGGAATAGGTCTCAGTCCAGTTGGGGGCCAGAACCGGGGCAGCATTTCAAACAGGATAGAGGAAAGGGAAATGTGGCATGGGGGGGTCCTTGAGACTCGGAGAGAATGCCCACGCTGTCCCGGATGAATGACCCGCTCGCTGCCCCTTGTCATCAGTATGGATGGGAGAGCACGCTCCTGTAATCACACCTTTGGCTTTTAACACACGACATACTGAGCTTCCACATTCCCCTGGGCTTTGTAATTTACCCACAATTCCTAAAATATCTGGAAAATATAGCAACTAAGCTGAGTGAATGTCCGGCATTGCAAATGAGCCCATTTTTGGCTCTCAGATGTCTTGTCGTGCTGTGAGCCCCAGGGGCTCCTGGCAGGGCGTGTGGATCTGGCCGAAAGGCTCAGGGCTCCCCGGCACCGGAGACAGCTGTCCACACCTTCTGTCGCTACGCCGCACTGGAAATAGATTTTGACGGATTATGCCAAATTAAAAAGTGATATATAAAGTGTCCACCTCTCATTAAGGCTCCACATCATGTAAGAATGAAGGCCGGGCCAAGCACTGGTACGGTGAGTTTGCAAAGTAGCAATATGAGCCTTAAAGATGGATGGTACTTAAAGCAGAAAACTAGAGGAAGGCTTTAGTTTAATCGGAGGGCATTTCCAGCGCATTCTAGGGGTATAATGAAGGATTAGAGGATGTGTTATAATTCTTATTATAGAAAGGTGGGGTGAGAGGAGAGGGATTGTTTTTCCAACAGCAACAGCATAAGCAGCCTAGCTTTACTCTGAGGGAATCCTGGCCACCAATCTGGAAACCATTCAGACCCAGTGATGAAGCAACACAGGTGGGCTGCCCTATCAAATACATCTATATTTCGCCAGATCCCACTCCTCCTGGGGAGGGGGTGGGCACAACAATACAGAAAAGTCCAGGCCCCCTCTTTGGAGCAGACAGGAAGAATTTCAAGCGCGGGAATGCTGCAGCTGACACCCGCGCACCTCCCGGGAGGAGCTGAGCCCCCGCACCTCCTCACAGAAGATGCCCAGAATTAGCAGCCCCTCTGTAAAAATCAGGCCACACAGGACCTGACACTTTGCCCCCGTTTTACTGCTGTGGCAGGATATGAAACACCCCATAATAGTTCTTCACGGCACATGTCACACAAGCTGACACGGGATTGGCTAATGCAGACAGAAAGGGAGCATAACAGAGGACAAAACAAGGTGGCATTCAATTGTATGGGTTCTGCATTCACTCACGCTTTAGAGACATGGCAGCACAACCCGCATCGGGAATGTTGCAGCATGTTAAAGGTCTGGGATATAACAGAGGTCAGGGATAATACTGTAACCCACCTATCAGCAGTTCACAGCTGTGAATTTCTGACATAAAAGCTACTAAACACATCCTTTCACACCCTGTTTGTTGTGTACGTGTTAGTGTCCACTGTGGAGAACTTCAGACAAACCAGACTGCTGCTGACACACCAGCAGAGGATTCCATTGCAAATCCAAGAGTGAATTTCACAGTGAAGGTGAGAGAGGGGAAGGCCGAGGGACTCAGCGAATGCCAGGCAGCAGAATTTTCCAGGAAGTAGTCCAAATTACAAAGAGCTCTGTATAATTACCCCACATAAAGAATGGTGTTGGGGTGGGGGGTGCTTTGAACAGCTGGGAAGACTTTGGCGGTGTACAATGTCAGTGCCAACTTTATAGGGCAAGACAAAAATGTGAAAGCATGTGTAGGCTCATATTTCTATTTAAATGTATTATATATATAATACACACACACACATACACATATAGGCCTATATATAATACACACACACATAATTTAAATAATTTACAATACAACAGCATTTTCTACATGAATGCAGCAGAGAGGAACTATTTGCTGAAACCTGGTTTCCTTCCGGCAGAATTAGGAGTAGCACCATGGCAGCAAACTGCGGAGAGAGCGTGGAAACTGTAAAAAAAAATAAAGAGGACAAAAAACGCCTTCGAAAGGAAATAAAAGTTAGCCATACGTTATTGAGACATGAAGGTATTAATACGGTGTCGTTTCCGACCAAGGTAACTTTCAACGTAATGTATTATTTCACGTTAATATCCTTATAAAAGTGGCTGGGACTCAAAAAAATTAACACAGACGCCTTCAGTTCGTGTTCGCTTTGTTATTTAGTATAATATTAGCACATAATTTAATAAAACGTGTCTCCTTGGCAGGTAAACTACCATTCACGGACATAATCTGAAAATTGAAGCAATGTGAATCTTACAAACATTCTATTCAAAACAATTAAATATTAATGACATTCGCATACGATCATAGCAAACCTTCGAAGATATGTTGAAAATATTTCTAAAAACATATTGAAGTGTGCATAATTCATGGGTGCTGCTTTTCACATTACAGAAGCTGGCAGTGGCTAACGGGGGCCTCGGAAACGGCGTCTCCCGAGAGCAGCTCCTGGACGTGTTGGGACGATGCGGCCATGTGGAGGCCCTGCTTATGCCCCCCAACAAACCCTATGCATTCGTCACGTACGGGACTGTCGAAGACGCCAGGCGATGCCAGACGTCGCTCGGCGGCAGACAAATTCAGTGCCAGGGGCAAACTATCACATTGTACTTTTGTTTTGTGGAGAAAGGTACCAGCCGGATTTTTTAAATGTATGAATTGCACAAACCAGATGTCCACATAACCACGATGTTTATGTAGCTATACTGGTAGGGTGTTGCAGTTATATCAATAAACACGGAGAGATATGGTAACATCCCTAATGACCGTTGGTTACAGTGCAAAGTTGTTGTTTTTATTTGGTCTAATGGTGGCAGTGTCACCAAATGAGACCTCTTCGTGGCTGTGGAACTACTCCATAACGTCTCGTCTACTCTCTTTCCCTCTCCCTGCCTTCGCAGTGGAGTACAACGTCTGCTCCAGCTCAGAACTTCCTCCTGGCCTCAAGGTGTTGGAGGACTTTGTTACGCCAGAAGAAGAGACTGGTCTCCTGGAAAGTTTGGACTGGATGTCCCTTGATAATGATGTCACTGGTGTGTGGCTAAGTTTGTATGCCTCGACCCCCCTGTATTTTTCATCCAAGGTCCCTAAATGCAGAACTGCAGTGTTGGCAGTTGAGGACCATACCAAAGATTTGTGTTATATTTTTTTTCTAGAAAAAGACTACAATGGCTCTGCACGGCGCACTGGTGTTATAGTCTCTGGATTCACTGAGAGATTAATTAATGGGTGTATTGTTTCCTATACGCTTGGGACTAAACATTAACTCTAGTGTGGTCCTAATTAAGTAATTTCTTTCTATTCACATATGTGCCTTCTGCTTTATCTTTCAGCACAAAAGAGTCTGAAACACAGGAAAGTAAAGCATTATGGATACGAGTTTCTGTATGAGACCAATAATGTGGACATGGACAACCTGCTACCTGGTGGTATGTTTTTTTTCTCCATTTTTAAATGCATTTCTTTTTTATTTTGGGGAAGTTATAGTGTTCGTTATGTTTGTTACAAGGAAAAGTGTGCAGTTATCCAACAATAGCCAGATCTTTTCTGGAATACTTCCATTTATGTTATTTTAGATGCTCAAAGGTGAATATTTGCTTTCTCTTCAGGCCTCCCTAGTGCCTGTGACTTTGTGCTCGAAAAGTGCTTGAAGGAGAACCTCATGAACATTAAACCTGACCAGCTGACAGTCAACCAATACCAGCCAGGACAAGGTGCCCTGCTTTTCCACCAGAGGGCAGTAGAGGCCTTGCATATTACGCTATTGGTCCAAAGACAGTTTTGTTAAAAAGTCATGTTTTACTGTTGTTAGGTATCCCACCACACGTGGACACTCACTCTGCCTTTGAGGACACCATCTTGTCGTTAAGTCTCGGAGCTAAGGTACGGTGCTAATTTAAATGAACATTTAAGGGAGCATTTCCTTGCATCTCAGTTGATGTCCAGAGGAATGCTGGCCCCAGTGGTCATAGATTGTGCAAAGGTGAAGGCAATGCCTCTCCGCATTAGGAAAACAAACCTTCCCTCTCACGGCGAGAAATGCATAGATTATCTGTCTTCCTCTCAGGTTCTCTGCATTTAATGTTCATACATAGGGTTAGGGTTCCTGTATCATGTGTTTATCCTAAATTTGGAGCAAAATTAAATGGTGCTGAGATTATGTTCAGGATGTCAAGTATGGTTGCATGATAACACATTGTGATACAATCGTGATTAGATGGCACATGTGCAATAATCAATAAGGCTTTAGGTGACGGGTGAGACGACGGCTCTGATTCTTTGATGGTAAATCACGCAAGTGATAAGCACTGAAGTGGTAATGAAGAAGGGGACAGATCAGCAGCCACAACATGCCTTAAAAAGGGGGATTTTGTGCATAAACAAGGTGAAAAAGATGCTGGCGTGTGGCGGTACTTCTTTCAGTTTAAAGTCAGACGTGTTTATTAATCAAGGATACGCCGAATTTCCTTAGACAGTCAAAAACAGAACATGTTCCGGCAGGTTCTGGCACAAATTAAGCACTGATTAGAACAGACTGTGCACCTGACGGGATTCCTGCATGCTTGGACTGTTCCCACCCTGTGTGCTGTCTCATTTAACAGCAATGCGGGGAATCGGGGAACGCTTTCCGTAAGACCTCTGTACAGTCGCGCTCGAATGGACAGAGGCAAGTTGCTTATTAAAGACAGCTTGTGGTTTGAGGCTTCACGGAGCAGCTGTGAGAGGGAGCTCAGGAGGAGATGTGAGGTCTGTGGAAGCCTCCGCAGACTCTCCTCACAAGCCGTCAGACGGTGGAGAGACCCTCATTCAGTCTGCAAACTGCAGGAAAAGTCCGGCGGAGGCCTGGCCGGTTTCCTCTCTACCCGTGATGTCATCATACATCTGGGGGGCACCATGGGGCCTGATTAATTTGCTGGTTCTGCCCCCAGGATGCTTGGAGTTTCAGTGCATGCCCCCATGCCCCCGCTGGCATTGATGTGAAGGACAGCAAGTCACTTTCCCAGCTCCATCTTTGACTCAGGGGTGGGGGGGGATGCTTATCATATTTGTCCCTGCCTGGGACTTGTTTCTGTGATGACTATGCTATGTCACCCACCCGCATGGTTCACTCCAGTATGTATGTCATTTATCTCATTTTCACGTGGCTGAAAGCTGACCTGTTCCATAAAAAATACAATCATTCCTGTCATCCACAGACAGTGATGGACTTTCGGCACCCTGATGGGCGCTCAGTCGCCGTGGTGTTACCGAGGCGGAGCCTGCTGGTGATGAAGGGCGAGTGCCGCTACCTCTGGACTCATGGGTGAGGGAGACACTGCCCCCTATAGCCTGGGAGGACTGCGGTTACAGTTGCAGTTGTCTCTCAGATTATGATTAACTCACTGATATCACATGATTACTTCAGAATAACTCCCAGGAAACTTGACGTGGTTCCCGCAGTTGGCGGTGAGCGGCCGGGTGTGGTGACCTCTGACCCTCGTGACCTAACGCTGAGTCAGCGGGACACCAGGACGTCCTTCACCTTCCGCAAAGTCCGGCACACCCCATGTGACTGTGGTAAAAAAATCTGTGGTGTGGCGGGTACACAAGCTCCATCCATCCAACCATCCATCTTAACATGTTGATGGGACACTGCTTTCTGACTGCACATTAACCCAGGACCTGGGTCCTTTTCTCATGTGTGGACACACCCACCACAGCGTACCCGTCTGCCTGTGACAGCCAGCAGCCTGTGCAGGACCCCCCCGGGCCGCCCCTCCCTCGCAGCGACGCGGACGCCGCACACCTTGAGTCGCGGTTCGTGCACGCTGTGTATGAGGAGATCGCCGGCCACTTCAGCGGCACCCGCCACTCGCCCTGGCCAAGGGTGGCGGCTTTCCTGGGCTCGCTGGCCCCCGGTGCCCTGCTGCTCGATGTCGGCTGCGGGAATGGGAAGTACCTGGGCCTCCGCCCAGATGTGTTCGCGGTACGAGCTGCTTGAAAATCACAGACTTTCCTCTTTAGAGCTTAATTCACGGCTTTAAAGCCGAGCAAAATATTCTGTTGAACGGGGACTGTTCAATAAGGCTCTGGTTGAACATGACCGCCCCCATGTGGTTCAGGTAATATTGCAACGGTTCCGCTTCCGCTAACTCCCCCTGTCAGCTTTGGCTTTGTGGCGCAATAACATAAAACGGTTAATAAAGAGTAAACCTCAAGTAACAAGAGGGGCCTAAATCCAAAGCTCCACTTGGCAGAATATAAATGTCAGCACAATAAAGCACCCAGACTAACGTCCTGCTTGCTAAACTGCCGGACAGGACAGGGGTACAAAAAAAAACACATGGTGAAATATTACTCTAGTAGTCCCTAGTCTCGTGACCCCAAGATTTCTGATGTCACTCCCAGTTTGCGGGACAACAATATAAGAGGACTGAAAGGAGTCAAGGCCAAAGGCCAAGGCCAACCTGTGTAAAATCTAAAATCTGACCATTGCCCCCAGTTTGGCGTGTAAGTGGTTCTGTTTTATCCAGGAGCTTCTGAGCCTTAGGGAGTGCTAACGCGGCTCATAAAATGAAATGAAATTTTCCCCCGAGTTTTATCGCGAACATTATTACAGCTATCAGTATCCTCTGCATTATGCGAAGATGAAACCGCTTAAGGCTTTACTGTTTTATCTTGCGCGGTAGATTTATGTGGGAAACGTCACTAGGGCAAGATGGGGGGGACTGGGGCTCCCAGAGGCCCTGAATGTCACCTGCCAGCCTGATTTATGGCTGGTACACAAAATGCATGCTAAACAGTTTGCAAGAACAGGTAGATGCTGCAATAAATCAGTGGATTTCAAAACAGAATAATAGATGTCATATTTATTGTTTACAATGTAAAATATTACCCCCGGTTACTAGCTTTGCCCTTTTTGTGTGAAGTAAATTCAGCAGTTAATTCTGAGCATGAGGCCTGTGCAGCTGTGTGAGGTTAAAGGTCAGGAGGAGAGTATTGCTGTACAGGTACTGAGTGCACACTGCCCCCTGCAGGTGGGCTGCGATCGCAGCCAGAGCCTGACGCGGATCTGTGGCGAGCGCGGCTTCCAGGCTTTCACATGCGACGCGCTGGACGTCCCGCTACGCAGCGGCCTGTGTGACGCCAGCATCTCCATCGCGGTCATCCACCACTTCTCCACACAGGTTGGGTGTAGTCACTGAAAAAAGGGCACCTCCCCCTCTGTCTATGTGTGTCCGCCCCCACCACATTCACTGGTGACATTATCAAGCCAGCCTGGTGCGCCGTTGCGGCAATTTTGGCAGAAACTGATAACTGATTTCCTGCAGCACGTCTGTGAAAATCACCATGTTATGTTAGCATCAGGCGCTAGGGTGATTAACATTAGCTTACATAAATCTGCATTATGAATCCAGTCCGTTCAGCTGTCCTCTTTAAGTAGGATGTTGGAAATTTTCATGTTCCAAGTTATCGGGACACAGGAAACACTGCGATGTGCAGTACGACTAATAATGAATATATAGAATATGCTTTTTTCTTCTTCAGATAATGCATGTGTACCAATGCAGATCATAGGTGTCTTTTGACCAGTCAGGTGGTGATGAGACAACCAGCTCAGTTTATTTCTGCTTTTGGCCCGGCTTGGTCCAGCTTGGTCCGGCTTGGTCCGGCTTGGTTCTTGGTAGCAGTGGAAAAGCGCAATTTGAATATTCACTAAAGTCTAAATATTGGCCAGCAATATCAACCAATGTCCACATATTGGACTCAGGGTGATGTAGTCATTTTTAACAAACAATATCAAAATGTTTATCAATATATTGTGCACTTCTAGTGTAAGCCTTTACATTTCTTACACCTGGAAGGGACTAAACATGTCAGCCATCTAGGATGACAGTTTTTGTCACGCTAAAAGTATTGTTGCTCACACCGCTGTCTGTCCAGGAGAGAAGAGTGTCGGCCATCAAGGAGCTGATTCGCCTGCTGAAGCCAGGGGGGCGGGCCCTAATCTCCGTGTGGGCGCTGGAGCAGGAATATAACAAGCAGAGGTCCAAGTACCTGAAGAAGACGAAGGAGGAGAATGTGTGTCCGGTGAAGGACCGCACCGCCATCCCGCCCCCCCAGGAGCATGCTGGGAAAGGTCTCTCTTTGGTGCAGAACGGTCAGACCACGATGAGCGTACACACCAACCGCACGACATTCAGCTCTCAGGACTTGCTGGTGCCCTGGCACCTGAAGGGCGCGACACAGAAGGGCCCGGAACCACAGGCCCATCTCACGGACAGCGCGACGGAGCCGACACCTGGCCCCATTTTTCATCGCTACTACCATGTCTTCTGTGAAGGAGAACTGGAGGACCTGTGTCGGAAGGTGGAGAATGTGACTATTCAGAGTAGCTACTACGACCAAGGGAACTGGTGCGTCATTTTGGAAAAGACTGATGGGGTGGCATATATGGAAGGGTCGGAAAATGAGCTTTGACCATCTGATCTGTTAAAATAAAGTGCCGTTGTCGGTTTTACTGCAAAATTTCAATAATGAAATGAAAGAGGATTAATAAAATTTTAAATATGAGTACCCTTCATTTTTTATAAAATATCCACTCAGGGATTTATTAGCTTGCATTCAACAGCTTTGCTCGCTCTCCTCACTCTATCTGCATTTACTTTCCTGAGCAGAGACACTTCTGTGCAAAGTGACGGACGAGTGAGACAAATAGCATATTACAAACATATGGCTGTTGAGCAGTCGACCAGGCAAAAAGTACAGCTAAGCTGAGCTTCCAATAAATGCCAAATTACAAGTGTAAGCAGTTTTGGAGCAAGAGCTACACTACATCTGCCAAACAAAGCAATAATCTAATAAGACAATCAAATCAACAGAAAGTGCAGCATTAGAAGCATTGGAGGAACATGGTGTGATGAAGGCCAGTGGAGGCGTTTCTGAAACAGGGATCTTGGAGGTGGAGAGAGAATCAGATGGCCAAATGTGATTTGGCAGCGCGTTCTGCCAGCAGGGAGCCGCACGTGATAAATGTCTGGAGTGAGACGTCTATGGTGGAGGGACCACCTTACACTACTCCTCGCTTTATTTCACATTCGGATCTGCAGTGATGCCCATCAGCATGCTTTAATAGGCTTGGTTTATTGGTAGTGGCTGAGGATGGCTTTCGCAGAACCGTTTTAATAAGTGACTGTGGAGAGAAAATTATTCATTATATTGCAGTGTGGTTGGAGCTGTTGGGTGATGTGCAGACGCGTTGCATATGCAGGAAACCTACTGGATCCTTTCCAGGGGATAGCATCACGTGTTAAAAGCCCTTGAGGAAAAAAAACAGAAAGTTGTCTGACGCTCGTTTTAGTAGGTAGTGACATTATAACGTACTTGTAACCGATTGCTACTACTGAGGCTTAAATGCAGCACACATGTGGGTTTAATGGCGGAACCTTTGTTGAAAAATTGGAATGATTCAGGAATGCAGTATGAGTGGCCTCAGTGTCGTGAGAAATTGCACAACACATACGATAATTTCTTAGACATTTAAGATTTATGTTTTTGGGTGAGCTTAAGGGGGGCTCTTCTGTAGGAAACCAGGGCTTTATTGTCGTGAATGATTTTACGGCAGCATTTCCGGCAATATCATGGCGGCGTTCGGAGATACGTTTGAAAGTTCAGACAGCATTGAGAGCAGGAGAGAATCTAAACGCAAAGAAAGAGAAGAGGTGCTCCGGAAGGTAACTAATAACCTGAAGCAGCCTAGCCAATATGTTTGTATCGAGGCCGCTAATCGACCCAAAAAAGCGTGTGGGCTTAATGTGAGAACGCGGTGGCTAACATTAGTTAGCTTGTATCTGAGCCGAAGCTCAAAGATGTGAATCTTGTAATAATAATTTTAGTGACAGCTATGTCATTCGGAGGCACACCTGGTCGAGGCTCTACTTGGTTAGCTAGATTGGCCTGCACTGTTCTCTTCTATCGTACCATGTTCGTATGTTTAATTCTCGGAGTGACATGAAGAAGCAGCGAGGGCCCACTTGCTTTTATATTTATGGTAGCTGTACTGTGTTATAATATGTAATATGTTAAACACCCGATGACTGTCCACACACTGCATTGTATTTCACGCTGTTTTCAATATTCCACTTCTCCATTTTACATGCTATGTACTAACTCAATGATCATTTACACATTTCCCCCCGTTGCACAAATAGGTAAATATAATGGGAACGTACCACAGTAAAATCACCAGCGAACTAAACAGTTCATAACATCACCAGTTAATCTGGGTATTCGATACACATTGTCTGCGTTGCTGTGAGCAGGAATCTTCCTTGCTTTACGATACATGAAGGCCTCGTATCAAGCTGTGTTCCCTGACGACTTGTAGGTTTTCCTAAAGAGTGTAGTTGTCTGGGTGTGAGTTAATGGGTTTTCCTTGTGTATTATGGGGATTTTACACGGGAAATTAAACTCTGCCCAGGTGGCAATCTTAATTCTAATGCCAGGGGAAGCGTGATTATTTCAGACATCAGACTGCTAGATGCTGAACACTTTCAGATGGACTCGGTTCATTAACACCACATTATAAACGCGGCAGACGATCAGTTTAATTCCCCACAGGTAACCCGCCGGCCACTAGATGGCGCTGGGTCCCTTCCCAATACTGATTTCAATAATGGTTCTTTTGTAATACAATAATCTATAATTTGTATTATTGTATTTATGCGATAATTAATTTTCCTCTGGCTGTTGAGTGTTACTGGTTTTGAGTTACAGATTCTGTGTTACATTGACATGAGTTGGTTTATATAAATATCTAATATTTTGAGCTGGTCACTAATTTTTTGGTTTATTATTTTAACTATATGGTGGTTTTAGGGGAATTTTTACGTTTAAGTAGGTTATTTTGAGGGTCCAAATCAATAAAAATGTTTCTTTTGAAAAGTGCGCACACATTAATCTCTCTGAAAGAGACATTTGCTCTAATTCTGCTACTCAGGCTAATGCAAGTTTAATGTAATGGAGAATTAACAGCGAGCCTGGAGCAGATCTGTGATTTTTTTTGTTTTTTGAGAAAGAAGAGATGGAGCTGGGCTGAGGTGCCCCTATACTGCCCTGGTTCCCACGGGGAGCGTCTTTCCCGTATGATCCAACAACACAATTACCCAGCGGAAGCAGCGCGTCACTGCTGATAATTGCCGCCTTCTGTGTACACATTTTCACTTGGCTTGTTTGTTAATCCATTCACACTCGAGCACCATAAATTACCCAGGAATAAATGCCCTCCACCCGGGTCCAGGCGAGGTGGCCGGTGAGCAGATAAGGCTGCTTTAGTTTGGCTTGGAGGGCCATCTGTCTGCAGTGAGCTTGGAGGACGGGCTAATGCTGTGTGCAGTGCGTATGCTGATACGCACTGCTGCGTTTTCCTGGTGCCGTGTTCTCAGAAGCCTCCCCCGCCCCATTGGTAAAAGGTGCTGATGGGTTTCTTCATGTAACGGAATCGTGATTGCTGATTGGATATTTCCGCAGCCCGTCATGCGAGTTGACTGGCCACCAATATACATCGGTCAGGGTGCTTCTTCATGCGGCCTGGCAGTAAACGGCATCCTATCTGCACTGGACGCCCATTTTCCGTTTTCTATGTCATTCCTCCGTCGTGTTCCAAGATATTTATCGCATCCAAAATGGATGTGCGAGACTGCCCCCTGTCTGCAGACGTGGAAAAGGTTGGAGGTGTGACATATGCAGGGCAACAGCATGTGGCTTTGGGGCCATGGGGGGGAGGGGGGCAGCAGAGAAGGGAGGTCAGTGTCACCCCCCATAGGGGGGGGGGTCTGTCAAATGCCCCCCAGTCCCATATCTCCCCTGCAGCTGTAAATAGACACACGGTAAGCAGGTGGTTTTCCTCAGCAGGGAGGGGGAGGGTGATGAGCAGGTGGGGGCCTAGTAATGTGGGCATGCAGTGACAATGAGTTAAGTGCTGTTAAGCTTGCAGAATCAGTCAGGAACCCGCATTGTGCTGGTGCCCCATAGGGTCAGGAGGCTAAGGTCTCCAGAATGACCAGCTGAGCTCTTTGTCACAAACATCTTTTGAGAGGTGAAAGTGTCCCACAGGTCTTGAACGGAGACGCAACTCGGTCCACCCTGCGTTTCCATGGAAACCCACCACGATGCTGCAATGATCTCTGCAGGCTAAAGAGAAGTTTGAGAAGGAGGAGAGGAGGAAGGACCTGAAGAGGGCCCGCGGAGAGGGCACGTGGATGCTCCCTGAGCTGGACCTGAAGCTACAGCAGCTGGAGCAGGTGAGTAACGCTTCCTGTAGGCCTGGTGCTGATCCCAGGTGGGTAATGCTTCCTGTAGGCCTGGTGCTGATCCCAGGTGGGTAATGCTTCCTGTAGGCCTGGTGCTGATCCCAGGTGGGTAATGCTTCCTGTAGGCCTGGTGCTGATCCCAGGTGGGTAATGCTTCCTGTAGGCCTGGTGCTGATCCCAGGTGGGTAATGCTTCCTGTAGGCCTGGTGCTGATCCCAGGTGGGTAATGCTTCCTGTAGGCCTGGTGCTGATCCCAGGTGGGTAATG
>JAABNY020000035.1:2388664-2400851 GCA_015164015.2 Brevimyrus niger
CAAGAACCCCGGGGGGGGGTTTTTCTTAACCCTCCCGGGGGGGGTGGTTTTCCCCCCTTCCCCTTTTTTGGCCCCCAAACCCCCTTTTTTGAAAAGGCCCCCCCCCCCCCCCCCCCACTGGATTTAAGGGGAAAACACAGTAGCTTCAAGTGAGTTTCAAGATGGGATCCCCGTACAGCGATGATCCAGTAATCATTTAGAGTACCAGCCTCTCAGCTTGGCTACCTTCTTTGAGTAACACTATTCATGACTCCAGCCAATAAATACACATTTATTTGGGGGGCTAAAGCCCCCATAAAATTGGCCTCATCGCGCCCCTGGTAATGCAGGATACTTTGGCACAATCCTATGAATTGAGGCTGTAGCCTTGGTTAAGGGCTAAACTCAGCAAAAAGGTCACTGGAATAGGCTTGATGGAGAGACTTGTTCCCTGCTTCAGTAATGTGGAATATTCCTGCTGAACTAACAACGCAGTTCAGGTGTGGATTATCTTGGTATCTACACAATTCCCAGCATTATTAATAAAAAAAAGTCTGTCTGCGAGGGAGATAAGAAGCATTAAGAACTGGGCCATAGCTGGGATTAGAAAAATGTTTAGGTTTGGGACCCTGGGTGAGTCTCTTCCATCACAATATTGATACCAACCCCTTATTGCTTATTGTTTTTTACAGGGCAGTGGTGGCTTGATGGTTAGGGAAGCGCACTTGTAATAGAAAGATTGCAGGTTCGAATCCCCCACCAGCAAGTCACCATTGAGGTTCCCTGAGCAAGGTACCGTCCCCAAGCCCTGCTCCCCGGGTTGAATTAGCTGCCCCCTGCTATGTCACATACGGGGTAAATGCAGAGGAGACATTTCCTTGTGCACTCTATGCTGTGTTAACACTGATCACCTAATTCTAATTGTTTTTTAATTGGCTACATGAAACCTTAGTTGGGCTATCTTTTTTATTCAGGAGAATATTTAGCTACAAATTTTATTTTTATCTCTTAAAAAAAATGACAGAGGTCCGGACCTCAGTGGCCTCATAGCTGCCCACGGCCCTGGTGGAGAAGCACGGTGTTTTACTTTAAGCTTTACGTGGCTATAAGGGTGGCGGTGTACCTCAGCATATCAGATAAAATATCAGTTTGAAATATCATGTTGATGGTCCAAGACATCGACTGGGATTAATTCCACCACAGGGGTCCACGTCTGAGGTATTCCGCGCATGTGAATTTGAACCTAACCTATCCCATCCCATCTCAGGTGTTATGACGTGCTTAAAGTCACACTGCGCGTCACTGAATACAGGTTACTGTATTTAGCGACCGGTCTGGCTTTACGTAAAGGCGATGCGTATTGAGATTTATGGAGTGCAGTTTGGCGGGCTTCCGCCGCGTGTTTTAAAGCCGATCGTCGATGCTGTTCTTATTTATGGCATTCCACAGGCACATGGAGCAGAGGTTAACGCAGCCCGGTGAAGCTTTACGCCTCTCAAACCCTAATAAACATTGACCTGGACAAGGCAGGGTCTATGAAGCATTACGGTACGCTCTCTTACAGGCCATTGTACGCCGCCCAGCAACAGGCTTATTACTGTAATATTTCTGATCAACCAGCGCCATCATATTGTGCCGCGGTAGTGACTGGGATTTATTAGCTGTACGGCGTACATTTCCCCACAATGTTTATTATTGATTCTTGTGGACGGTAAGTTATTGGGGACATTAATATGGCTACGGCGACGCTGCCGCACTCGCATCCTGCCCTGGTGCTTATTATCTATATATCAGAGAACTGAAATAAACGGTCACGTCGGGATCTGCCGCTCCATAGCGCAAACCCACCAGTGCCCTGATCGCTCACTCATGCCTCCGATGTCCTTTTAATTACTATGGTGGTGGAAGACCATACGCTATAGCCAAGAAAGTGGGTCATGTGGACCGAAGCGCGCTTTGGAGATGTCTTCGGGCACCCAGAGCCTTTACCTGGTCACATTGCACGCAGGACCTCTTCCACGTGCCGCTTTCATTTTGCAGTCTGAAAGTTGTCGTGCTGTGTTGAGTGTCGCCGTTTTCAGGCATGCTAGGGAGGCTCCGACCTGTCAACACCAGGATATAAGAACATCTCAGACAGGCTCCCTGCTGTAGACAACGTCCATATAACCGTACCCAGCATTTAATGGGGACTGTGCGGTTCACCGTGAGTGATGATTGGGGGGGGGGCACGGAGACCCCTCCCTCCTTAAAATAAGGCTTGTGCATACGGTCCGGGGTCTGTGTTATAATCCCATCTACTGAATAGTAAGTAAATAATATTTTTTTTAAACTCACCAATAACACATAGGCAAGCGACGCGAGATGCATGCAGCATAGTTTTCTTTTTTTTTAAGTAATAGGCTATTAAATATAATAGGCTAAAGGTCTTCAGGTTCCTATTAAACAGGCGATATTGTCTCTCATTATTAATGTCTGTTTTTAAATTATGCCAATGGGGAAAACGATTATTTCCTCCGTAATATGTCGCATTTCTTTGCATTTTCGGCGTCGATCTCTCCTCAGCGCACATCTTTGCCAAGCCTCCAGACTTCACATCGCTCCTCTGAGGATCACACTGAGAGGGGGTGGGCTGGGGGGGCAGGTTGTTAGCCTTAAAAATTACTGATTGGCTGACGTGCAGAGCTGGAAAAAATGAATAGTGATGGTGTGGTCGTAGGGGCTGGATGGTTCAGCGGTTGCTGAGCTCTCCGGCTGGAATCAGGCGCTGCGCTTCGCCTCTGAGATTCCCGCATTTGCGGTTTCCTGGATGCGCACTGACCCGCAGGACCATGAAGAGCGCGGTCGTCGTTTATCACGACACCGGGAGGAGCATTTACTTCTGATGGTTATACTTATTTATTGCGTCGGGAAGAAGGATTTTTGAACATCGGGTGGGAATGAAACGCACATGATGGGAATCTGCGTCTTATCCTGCGCTGCCGGGACCGGCTGATCGCCCCTGGATTTTAACTAGTATTCTGCCCCTTGTTCTCCGCTTTGCCCCCCAGTCTTAAATTCTCAATCTAATGAATCCCTTTGGCTGCCCGGTATGTCTTCGAGGAAGATCTCATCGGAATCATTCAGCTCAATGGGGTCCGACTACCTGGAGAGCCCGGACGACAGCGAATGCCCCATGTCGCGGATGCTGTGGAACGGCCGGAGCCCCGTGGAGTCCCTGCCCAGTCCCTTCGAGGAGGTGGTGGTGAAGCGGACCACCCGGCGCAAGCGCGTCAACCTTGACTCGCTCGGAGAGAGCCTGAGAAGGCTGACCTCACCGACGGTACGGACCGCCGCCGCCGCCTTCTGCAAGTTGGCGGCGGCTGTACGCAGCGCTCCGGTGCTTACCGAGCTACGCTTACGCAGACGTCTTCGTGTGTGTGCGTGTGTAAGTGTATGCACCTGCGCGAGAGTGTATACGTTTGTGCATATGTGTGTAAGAGTACATCCATTTGCTTGAGTGTTCGAATTTATGTATGTTTATTTGTGTCTGCATGAGTGTGAGAGTTTGTGCATATTTGTCAGTGTGTGTGTGTAAGTGTAGCATTTGAACGAGAGTGTGAATGTGTGTGTAGATTATGTTTATATTACATTGCGGAGATCAGACCAAATGTTTCCCACAATGGTATAAAAACCTGTTATTTTGCTGTTGTGTGGACCATTTTTTCAGGTCCCCACAAAGGTCTGTGGATGCAATAGAAAAAAATTAAAATACCAAACGTCGGGTATTTTGTTTGGTTACTTACGGTGAAGGATAGAGCTGGGTAGGGGTTAAGGTTATCGTGTTGGGATTAGAGTTTTTCCTAAAGAAATGAATGGACAGTCCCCACAAAGATATAATTACAAACCTCCCCCCCTCTCTCCGTGTGTGTGTGTGTGTGTGTGTGTGTGTGTGTGTGTGTGTGTGTGTGTGTGTGTGTGTGTGTGTGTAAAAGCCGGCTGTAACTTTCCCGTCTGTCGTCAATCCTACGCTGAAACGCACCTGTGTAATGAGAGGAAACTGCGAGCTGAACGGTGTACTGTCTGTCAGGAATCTGTTTTCACTGATAAGAGTTGAATAAATACACACGGGAAATTCTTTTTTCAATAGTACGTGATAATTCATTGGAGTGTTGCAATATTGCATTGTTTTTCTTGTAGTTGTCTTCTGCATTAACACTCTTCAGACGTTAAACCTTCAATCATGTTTTGCGCAACCGGTGACTGTCAGACTGAATCAGGTGCGTTTTTACCTGGCCTTCGGTAGCACAGTCTATTTGAAACACGGCACGTCGTTTTACTGATCATACCCTGCCTTCTGCACATCATATATATGGCCGTTTGTAGGCCTACTTAACATGCAAAGACAGCCTGTGGGTCACACCCTTCGTAATTCATTTTAAGCTATGGGTCGGCAAAAGACGCCGACAAAGCTGAAGCTCGCTTTGGTCGAGTAAAACAGCAAACTAAAAATAGTGTTGTTTTATCTGCCACCAAGGGACATTTCCAAAATGTCCCCATGTGGATGTGGATTTCAGAAACGGGGGGGATGTCCTAATTTGCTTGCATGGGCTGTGTATAAATAGACTTGCGATAGTTTAATTTTGAAAGTAGGGAGCACATGGCCGCGTCGCCTGCGCCCGGGGTGACAGTAAGTCGCTATGCATGATTCATGTGAACCGCTACCACCGCCGGAGAGCCGTTTCATTGGGTAATAAAGAAAAAATACGGGAATGTGACTAAAATGACAGATCTAACCGAATGCAGGATGCCCTGAATGAAGTCATTTTAATCTGTTACATCAGGGCATAAAATATTTGGAAGCAGAAGAAGAGGCTTGTGTGATTAGTTATTGACAGATGGCATGTGTCTTTCAATAATGGAAGCTACTGTAATAAAATTATAATTAATGCATCCCTGAAGTGAGTTTTGGACTGGAATCGATATTACTGAGCGGCACCGTGCCAACCCATTTGTGGGAAACAAATGGCAGCGAGTTGAAAAGCCGTCCAAAGCGCCTGTCAGAATTAATGAAATGAAAGTGAGCTTTGGTGTAAAATCGTAAGCGTCCGTGGTTCCCATCCAGAGCCGCCTGTCAGCGTTAGTTTGGACTGACTGGTGGCGGCGAGCCTTCGACCCGCTGTCTCCGGAGCTCGGCGTTTACTCGCCCCGAAACTCCCGGGTTACTGGGTCCCCAGACTGCAGTGAAAATGAGGATGTCGTGTGGGCGAAGTGTGATGTTCTCCTGACGTTTGCATCTCACTACAGCAGCGTAATCCGCCCAACCGAATTTAACTGGGCGTGGACGTGGTTACTTCAACATGACTCCTCAACGATTTCATGTCTTCTGGACGAATTATGAAGCAAACGTTTTTGGGTGAAAGTCTCTCCTGCTGTTTTATGTACCAATACTGAAACCACATATGTGCCTGGACCCCCCCCCCCCCCCTCAGGTTTGGGGGGGCTGTTGACCACACTAAATATGAAATACACAGTGCTCTATTTAGAAGATGCTGAAGCAGCATGTTCTGCTAACTAGCTAGCTAGCAAGCACAAATCTTCCTCTGTCGACCCTCCAGCGCCCTTCACACCTGTGCTGTTTCCCTGCTTCAGAGACACACGGTTCAGCTGGCCCTGCAGAGGACTCTGAATGCCTACAAGCAGAAGGGGATCAGGTAAGAGGGGTGTATCGTGTCCTCTCTGTCTGGGGGGTGGGGGGATTACTGAAGTTTCTGTTTGATCCTGGTGTGATGGAGTCACAGCTGTGTGTGGAGTCAGTTTGCAGAGTCACAGCTGTGTGAGCTCTCTGCGTAATATATTATTTTGTCCAAATCAATTTATTTTTCTCCATTTCACAGTTTATTTCAGTATTTCAGGACAGTGGAGAGACGCCTGTTTCAAATATGGGCATATTGTCAGCCTGGGTCGTTTATTTCTGCCAGACGGGTCGTATTTAAAAAAGAAAACTCATGTGAGGTTATTCCACAAACATGGCCCGTAGGGGCCGACGACATCTAAATCCCATGAGCTCTGTGGGTTAATGTGTGGGTTCTGCCTGATGTCTCGTGCCCGTGACGTGTCTGCTCCTTGTACACCTGGTTGATATTGCAGGTGCGACGAGGACGGGGCGAATGAGGGTGTTGATCCCGGAAAATGTCCCTTCTTGGAGGATTCGGGGTTGGGGGAGGAGAGTGACATCTCAGGAATCCTGCAGTACACAGCCTCCTTACTGGGTGAGTTCCCCCTCCCCCACCCCCCCCCCCCCGAAGGTAATTTATTTACCTAGCAGATGCCTGCGCCCAGGACCACTTGCAGATCAAGACGTTCCCAGACTTCATGTACACAGCTGGAATTCCCCGGGTAACAGCTGTGTGACCCTCCAGGTCCTGGGAAAAGTCTGGTCTTTTTTTGTCTTATTTTTTTTTATTTCCTCTCTTGGCCAATGTTCCCACTGGCCGTTCCGTAGCAAAGCGGTTACCCGGGGAGTCCGTCCCCCCCCCCCCCCCAATGCAGGTTACTCTCATCCCATTGGCCATGTCTGTGACCTTCCTGTGTTTGCCACACCCCCTATATCTGAAGCAGCCCTCAGCATATTGGCAGAGCTGGAAGCCTGTGACTTACGGGCTGAAACCAGGACAAATTGGCCGTGTGGATTTAAGGGCCCTGCTTTCGCTCCGTTAATGAGTCACGTGATCGGCGCTGATTTGTTTACCTCCATGGAGCTTCCTCCGCGGCCCATTTGCTCCGCTGCCTGACCCGGCTCGACCTCAGCCTGCTGATCCTGCTGATCCTGTGGGGGCCCTTTGATCTGATCCCAGCCCAGCGTTACGGGTCCTCGATGCTCGGAGACCCAACTCCCTCTCAGCAATGCAGACGCCTGTGATTTTGCACGCCTCCGTCGAGCACAGAGTGTCCTGCCGTGCTTTTATTTTTTCCTCCATTTGCCTAGCCCCGCGATAAAGGCTAATTCTGCTGGACTCATTAGCCCCCCCACCCCACCCCCCCGCCAACCGCATTAATGTGGTCTCTGTTCGCGGCTCCACTTTAATCCCTGACATTTTTTTCCCCGTTGAAAACCTCCAGGTCAGCACAGTTTTCTTTTTCCGCATCAGTAGCGTAACAACTGCGAAAGAATAATTTTGCATATGAGGGAAAATAGTCAGTTTAATTTTTCGGTCGGGATGCTTCTCTGGGGTTTCGGGGCCTTTGATAGCAGGGAGACATTCAAGGCTTAACAGTTAAGGTATGTTGTTATGGCCTAACCAGCCTGAACCCCCCCCACAGGGCTGCGGTTCGAGGAGCTCCGAGAGCATTTTGGAGAGGAGCTCTTTGGCCTCTGTTTTGAGGAGAATGAGCGGGTCCTGCGTGCCCTGGGCAGCGACCTGCAGGGCTTCTTCAACGGCTTCGACGCGCTCCTGGAGCATATCCGCACCTCCTGCGGCCGCCGCGCCTCCGCCGAGTCGCCCTCTTTTCTATGCAAGGACGCCCCCGACACTGGTAGCCTGCTCCTGCACTGTTTCCACCCAGCGCCCCCTGTAGGCCTGGCCATGCCTGGCCTGATCCGCGCCGCAGCCCGCCGGATCTACCACAGGGAGGTGGAGGTGGAGGAGGCGCAGCTGACGCTGGAGGGGGTACAGAGCGAGAGGGACGCTTCCTCCTGCCTGTCCTTCCTGATTAAGGAGCCCCGCGCCTCAGGGGGGCCGCAGACGCTGCCCCTGGAGCTGTCCTGCTCGCCCCCGGACCTGCGCGTCGGCCTTAGCACCTTCTGTCGCGCCTTCCCCTTCCACCTGGTGCTAGGGCCTGACATGAGCGTCTTGCAGCTGGGGGAGGGCCTCCGCCGCCAGGCCAGGTGCGACCCCCATCGGACCCTGCACTTCGCCGACTGCTTCGAGGTGGTATCACCGCGTATCGCCTGCACCTTCCAGGGCATCCTGCTGCGCCTCTCCACCCCCTTCACCATTCGGACCCGGCCAGAGGGTGGCAGCACTGGCACCAAGGAGAAGGTGGGCCCCCCTCCGTCCGGCCGGTCGCATCATCCCCTGAGTTAAACGGCGCTTTGGGATCAGGGGCGTATTCAGAGGCGGAGCTGCAGGGTCAATGGCCCCAGATGAAAGCTGATTGGCTGATTGGCTGATTGCCTTCTTGAATGCCTCCTCCCCTGTCATTCACTGCCCTCCTATACTGCCCTCCTTAAAAAAAATCCTTGAATTTCGCCTTTGTGGGTTTAACCCTCCTGGATAAAACACTGCCATGTCTGCAGATTGCGGTGTATTATTCCTATTCCTGAGCTGAGAAATGTTTCTTTAGCAGACGTTGTGCGGTGGATCTTCACGGCTCCAGGTTCGAGTGCCGTCCCACCCCTGTGTATGTGGGGAGTGGTTTAGGTGTCCATGCCGGCTGGTTCTGTTCATGGTCATGGGGATCCAGGCCTATCCCGGGAGCTTCTTGAGGCCTTCGGCCTTAAACGTACCTGCTTCTGTGATTTTGCGTGTGCACAGGATTTTTAAAGCGTGTCATGCCCAGTATGTGGTCCTCTTCTTCTGCCGTTCACTTTGCAGGCCCCTTCTTTGCTCCCCACGGTTCTGTAATGAGGTGGCCTAATTAGGAGGTCTGGCGCCGCTGGGCCGCCACTGACGAACCACACAAACGCGTCGGCTCAGCTCGTTAATCCGGGCGCATGATTCCTGGTGAGGGAGCTTCACCAGGGGCTGCACTTGCACACGCTGTCTTTTCAGAGCTTTATTTCTGCTGTTCATTATATTTAGCGCAGATATTACATGTCACAGGTGGCGTCGGTCTCCGCAGTGAGGGGCAGAGGGTCGCCTGCTGCTCGGACCCGGAGCCGAGCGACTCGCATCGCTTCGCATGCCTCCTCCACTTCAGCATTTTTTGTGGCGCAGCTGGGGTGAGCGTGGGGTGCCGTTGCGTTAGCGGGATGCTAGCACGTTAGCAGGGCGCTAGCACGTTAGCTGACCATGACAGAGGGTGCGTGGAGGCTGGTGCTCATGTCTGTGCGGCGCTATGATGAACCCCCCCCCACACACACACACCACGCATCTGCCTGGTCGATCTGGCTAATTTAACAAGCTGGTCCACATTTTCCATCATTGTATGTAATATGCTGAGTGGGGAATGCTTACGGCGCCCTGAGTATTTACATGTCGAGTCTCATTGCTCTGGGTTTCTGGGTCACTGTACGGCACCAAAAGGAGGTCCAGGAGGTCCCTCTATGAGGGGGGGGGGGTATTTGTCTTGGTTGTACCTGGGGGTGCCCGTCTGGCCTTAGAACAGTGTTTTCTTCTTCCTTAAATAGGCTGCTTATCTTGGCCCAGGACAGAAATTAAGAAATGACTGGTTCTTGCTAGTATTAAGAGAAGCATCATTACATGGGATGTCAGTGTAGCTGCTGCGTTTAGCCTAATTGTACTGTTTGAGTGTTTTATTTAAGTGTTTTATTTAAAACGAGTTTTCAGGAGAACTGCTGTCACTGGGAGAGCTGGTGGTACTGGCTTGGTCCTCCGTAGTCCCATTAATCTTCAGTGCCCTCTGTTGCTCTGAAGTGTGACTTGTGCTTGTTGGGCCTCGACATGAAGTGTAATTAAAAAGATCTCACAGGTATTTTGCATGTCATTAGCGGGATTTTTATTGTATCGTTGCATGATCCCGTTTCATCCTGGGCTTCCGCAGAGGAATGGACCTGGGAGGCACCAGCTGTTGGTCTGTAACTGCCAGCGTCTGTCCTGTTCCAGCGACAAGCTCCTTTAAGGTCATAAGGCAGCGCAGCCGCGTCCCCCCAACCCCGCGCGCGCTGTGTCTGCGTGAGTGTCGGCTGTGTTTCAGGAGGCCAATCAGCTGATGGTGACATGGGGCTGCGGGTGAGAAGGTGAATGTCTAAGTGCTGGAGGAGATGCGATGCGAGCCACTGTAAGTATGGAGAGGCAGGTGGCTGCGGTGAGACGGCGGTTAGGGCCTGCATGCCCCATCCTGGGCACTGGCTGGGTGAAAACAGGCAGGGAGATGAAGCTCTGGAGATGGACACATGGGTACAGAGCCTTCTGGGTCTCACCTCCATCTGCACCTCTACATCACTCCTGCATGGCTGCATGCTGACTCATGTGCACGCAACCCCCCCAAAAGGAGCAAAAGGAGAGGGGGGGGGGGTCCACCGTTTCTGGAGCTGTCTGAAGCCCGTGGGGGCTCTCTGCCAACATGCAGCACGTCTTGCGTGCGTTGCGGACGGCAATGTGAAGCGTGAGCTTGGCGCTAATCATTTGTGGAAATGTCACGGGCCGTAATTCGTCCTGTGATCATGCACTGCCTCACAGGTCATGGATGCCGGCGGGCAGATTATCCTATTAATGCATGTAAACCGTCAGTGTGGCGGTAATGGAGACACCGCTGCTGTCTGATTGGCTGAGGAAATAAGAATTTTGTCTTTTGAAGCAGGTTTAATAACTGATACTAGTCAGATTTAGGGAGGGGTCTTGGGGTAGGTTCATGGGTAGGTCTTGGTCACATTTAGTGAGGGGTCTTGAGGTAGGGTTACGGGCAGGTCTTGGTCACATTTAATAAGGGGTCTTGGGGTAGGTTCATGGGAAGGTCTTGGTCACATTTAGTGAGGGGTCTTGGGGTAGGTTCATGGGAAGGTCTTGGTCAGATTTAATGAGGGGTCTTGGGGTAGGTTCATGAGAAGGTCTTGGTCACATTTCGTGAGGGGTCTTGGGGTAGGTTCACGGGAGGGCCTTGGTCAAATTTAATGAAGGGTCTTGGGGTATGTTCACCGGAGGGTCTTGGTCAGATTTAATCAGGGGTCTTGGGGTATGTTCATGGGAGGGTCTTGGGGTAGGTTCATGGGAAGGTCTTGGTCAGATTTAGTGAGGGGTCTTGGGTATTTTCACGAGAGCGTTTTGGGGTATGTTCATGGGAGGGTCTTGGGGTAGGTTCATGGGAGGGTCTTGGTCAGATTTAATGAGGGGTCTTGGGGTAGGTTCATGGGAGGGTCTTGGTCAGATTTAATGAGGGGTCTTGGGTATTTTCACAAGAGCGTCTTGGGGTAGGTTCATGGGAGGGCCTTGGTATGGGTTAAGGAAGGTTCTCCTCTTCACTAAAAAATGCTCCTAAGGGCGCTTTTCCACCACACCAAGTACTGTACTTTCGGTACTTTTGCTTTTCCATTGAGTACCAGTACCGAAAGCTTCAGTACCAAAAGTGCCAAACCAGCTGGGGTACTTCTTTGGTACTTCGGTACTTTGGGGTGGAACAGCAAACGCTTTCTTTGTTTATCAGTTATGCAAATTGCCCAACTGCTGAAATACAATACAAACGCTGCCTTGAAAACGGTTGCAAACACAGAAGATAATGATAAACGAAAGTGTGATTTTGTACAGCAAAAAGATCTGGATGCCATGTCAAGAAATTAAAAAGTATTTTGTTGAATATACTAATACAGAACGTATGTAGAGTGCTGTCCTAGCGGTGTGATTTAATTGAATAATAATTAAAATTGCATTGCTTGCTATGTTGTTTTTTCCTATGACAGAGTAACAAAGTAAACATATTTTAGCGAAACTTTAACCCCTATGCTGTAATGTCTGTACAGAATTGAAAGTAAGAAAAAGCCTGATCTTAGTCTAACTGACTAGCGATGTAAGAACTGTATGTACTTAACATGCGATGTTGGTGTCGCACAACATCCAGCTCTATAATAAACTACAGCCATTTTTCGAATTCGGGACAAAAAAAAAAAACAGGTCTTGCGCGTTGATGTCATTTGGCACTGGTTCCAGTTTTTGCCAGTGGAAAATCAACTTTTTGAAGTACTTTCAGTACTTTGTCGAAGTACCAAAAGTTTGGTACCTGGTGCCCCTAGTGTCTGTGGAGCTTATGTCATTGGAACAGCTTTTGATGGCACCACTGTTATGTCTTGGTCGCTGGTTATTCCTACTGCTGACGCTAAGTTAGATGCTTGAGTATAGGAGTGAATGGAAGGCTAAAGGGTTGCAAAGATCGAGGAAGGACTTTGAGAAGGCCATTGTGTAATGCCCTGTGGGCGTGGGGGCCAAGGTGGGGGCACTGGGCCTGTCTCCGAGGAGCGGCTGCATTGATATGGTAACTAGGCCTCTCATCGCCGGTGTGGGAGGTGTCTGGTGACTTCTGCTGCCCTGTGGCGATGCAGGATGGTGTGGCGGGGGGC
>JAABNY020000035.1:2426564-2436641 GCA_015164015.2 Brevimyrus niger
GGTTGGTGGGGGGTGGGGGGGGGGGAGAGGGGAGGGGGTGATGCCCGGGGGGGGGGTGGTGGCCGGTGGGGGGGCGGAAAATGAATGGGGGGGGGGGGGGGGGGGGGGTGGGGGCAGGATGGAGAGGCAGGAAGTGTCTCTTAATGATAGGCAACTAAAATTTTAAGAATGTCCTGTTAATTCCCATATAGTCCTATAGAAATTTTCAACTTGGAATATTTCCAAAATTCCCCATCTTAAATTGCTATGGCATGGAAGGTTTCTGGAAATGTACTGCCCCATTGCAACCCTATTTAACAAGGATGCACACAATCGCTTCAGGTTAATAAAATAAAATCAGCATAACAAACAGTAGAGGGGGGGGGCAGTATGGAAGCACAGAAATGGACCCAGCGCCTGCTGCCAGTTGAGATCAAGCGAGCCAGGGAATAGGAGTGTTAACAGAGAGAACCATCTGCAACAAGTCATTCCAAATAATCTACCACTTCAAATAAGGGTGTTATTTTTAATCTGCTTTTGCAATAATCACATTTTTACATCGTAAAGTAATGCTTGTCAGCCCATCCAGGGTGTTTCCTCAGCCTCATGCTGCCTGGATAAGTGACCAGAGGATGGATGGATGTAAAATGATGTTTGTTGCTTGTTAGAGGATGTTTCCGCTGAAGTGGGTCAGATCGTCTCTCCTGACAGGTTTTCACACTCTGCATGAGGAGGTCTGAGGTTTGCTAACAGGCCACAGTGAAACAGAGCAGATCAGTCATTGCCTCACACAGCATTGATGCCAGGCGATTTCTTTTCCCCGAATCTCACAGTTTATGACCGTACCGCACTTCCCCTGCTGATTAATCAGGAAAGAGTTTATATATTCAAGCACATTAACACCTGCTTACATCTGTGTTTTAGTGCCTTTAAGGTGAACTAAAGCTGAACTGAATCCTGGGTAAAAAGAAGACCGCTGCGATCCGACACGATCCGAAGGCAGTAACAAAAGCAGAACAGATATTTCATTTAGAAAATCGAGGTTTTATTTTAAAAAAATTTAATTGAAGCAAAACTAAACACATGGCCAAAGATCATAATTAATTCCAAACCGTCAGCAGAAGGATCAGAATTATGTGGTGTGTGTTTGGCCGAGGAAGCAAATAGGGACTGTGCAACGTAAAGGCTAATGGAGCAAACAATGGAGGGCGGCTCTGACTCACGTCCAGGCGTCACAGGCGGAGCAGTGTAGCCCGTTAAAGCAGAGACTTTTCCTCCTGTACACCCTCCCATGGTGAATCTGTGCCTGAGGAACACGATTCCGGCCAATCGAAGCTGGGCAGCCGCACAGCTGGTTATAAATACAAGCAGCCATAACATTCTGATTGTCCCCATTTGAGGTGAATTATCTTGACGATCTTAAAAGAAATGGTGCAGGCCAAGGTTATTAGGTTATATGAGCCGTACACCTACCTCCGCCCCTGGCCCAGGAACCAACACTGAGCAGGACACCTACCTCCGCCCCTGGCCCAGGAACCAACACTGAACAGGACACCTACCTCCGCCCCTGGCCCAGAAACCATGCGTCTATCCATCTATCCTGAGGGATTTTTAAAAGGCTAAGCCAGGGGAAGCCGGTAATAAGCAGCGAGAAGCCGAGTTCTGGAGAAAAACCATCATAGTTCAGATTTGCAGTTGGAAGAGAATCTCCAAAACGCACACAGGTCCTCCAACAAGGCTGTGGCGCCATCTGCCATCGAGGTCCCATCAGGGACTGGGTACAAACTCCAGGTGTATGTCAGGCACTCGAACCGTCACCTCAAGTCAGAACAGACAGAGAAGCAGGCTGAGGGCTGCACCGCTACTCCAGCAGCTGCAGGGGACACGGGCCCAACCTCAAATGGGAGACGCGCTGATGCGTGGCGACACACAGTCTCGTGGGTGGGGGGAGGGGCTTAAACACACCACGGCTGCTCCAAAAATAAACACACCTACTGCATTTGGCTAAGCCCAAGAGAGCAGAAGGAAGGAGGAAGAGCCTGGCGGTGGAGGCCCGAGCTGCAATGCACCATGACGTCACGGAGGCAGTGGAATGTCGCCCCCTGCAGGGCTGGAGTCACTGACGTTAATCCTGATGTTCACATCATGCAGTCGCCCCTCCAATTTCACATTCGTGGTTTTAGTTATTTGCAAGTTGGCTGTAAACAATTAAATGAGAATATTTTTGGACCACGCATGAGCAAAAAATATAGAAACAATGCTGTTAAGTAATAAGTAGGATCACATAAGATAATTTTAGTTTTATTTAATATTTGTTACTGTAAGTGCATATTATAACTTTACTATTAAAATTTACTTTTGGCTTGGGTATGCTGTGCATCTTTGTCTCGACAACCAGACTCACTCATGTTTTACCTGTCTCTGTGACCCTGGAATCCTACATTTTTCACATTAAGTTATAAACTTTTCGATGGCGTTATTTTAAAATCATTTTTAATAATGTACCCAAGTATTATTCGTGAATCTTCACATTTGTGGAGATCATCTGTCCCTAAGTCTAACACGAATGTCAAGGGGTGACTAATTTACCCACAATTCCATAGGGTTCTGGATGCCCATCAACAGACCTGGTTTTTGAAACTGTCCACTGCCCTCACCTGAATGCAGCTCCTGTACATGGGGGGGAAGTCGGACACTTGTGACCCTTGGTTGACAGAACAGACACTACTCTAAGCAAATCAAACACATGTTATGAAATACTACAGTAAATTGCACACTGTATTTGGCATTTGAATGATGAAGAGGCATTGCTGCTGCAGTGTTTAGCACTGTTTCCTCACATCTCCAGGACCACGACTCGAGTCTTCACCATGGTTCCACGTGTGGAGCTTGAATGTTCTCCCCTTGTTGTCATGGGGTTTCCTGTGGGTACTCTATTTGTCCCTTACAGTCTAAAACAGGTTACCAAATTGCCCTTAGATTTGTATGAGTGTGTGTGTGAATGAGTGAGTGTGTGTGTGAGTGTGTGTGTGAGTGAGTGTGTGAGTGAGTGAGTGTGTGTGTGAGTGTGTGTGTGAGTGAGTGTGTGTGTGTGTGTGTGAGTGAGTGTGTGTGTGTGAGTGAGTGTGTGAGTGAGTGAGTGAGGGAGTACCTTCTGCAATGGGTTGGCCCCCCATCCTGCTTTTCACCCATATACTCCGGAGCCCCCATGACCCTGAACAGGACCAGTGGTTTCAGAAGATGGCTGGATAATGAAGTGCTATCAGGCCGTAGAGGCGAGTGTCATTTCTCATTTATAAGCTCAGGTGGTGTTTACTTACTCTGCTATAAACACAGGAGCTGCACGTTACTCTGCTGGGATTTACTGGCCAGTGTATAAAGACCCCATAATCAATACGGATCATCTTACGGAAAGCGGCGGTCGTGGGGGGGGGGGGTCGTTCACTCCTTCATGGGGGACAGCACGGCATGCTTAACCAGGGCAATTACAACCATTAGCTTTCTCTAATTAATATCACCAGGGGAAGGGGAGGAGGTGACTTTTTTTATTTAGGGTACCATTCATGGCACACCGACGGATCATCTCGCCAGGAGATAAAAGGCCGGCATTAAGAATGGCTCTGGCGGACGCGAGGCGGCAGAAGCAGATTCATCACCGGTGCAAACGGGATACTGTCACTGCTTAGACGACGTGAATAAACCGTGTTCACCAAAGTGATGGAAGATGGGGCTGCTTCAAATGCGACAAGCATAAACAGACGTTTGTTTTTCGTTTCTCTTGTGCTGGGGAGGGAGAGATTAAGGAAATGCCACAGACGTGGGGGATGGATTCCAACCAGCAGAGGCAACATCAGACACAAGAGGGGGCCATCATGCATCTCTGGGTACCGGGACGAGACTGGGGACTGGGGTGTGCAGGAGAGGGTGGCCGGGCAGGACGCGAGACCCTCCCTGAAACAGGAAAAGCCAAAAACGAAGCTGTAGAAGTAAATTAGATGAAACGATCATCAGACAGGGATCATGACAATGAGTGGAATCAGAGACCCAGAACTGGACCCATGAACCAAGATTCAAAAGCAGATGATGGGAAGATTAAACAGGCAAGAGCAACCTGCACGAATGAGCAAAAAGTGTTAATGAGGGAGGTCAAGGAGGCTGATAAATGACTGGAAGCGTGAGTGTCTGCAGCAGGCGCTGGACAGGATGTCACACAAAATAAATCTGATAACAAGATATTAAACTCTGATTCATTTCAGGTCAGCCATCCTGGGAGAGTAACGCTCTTGAGCACATTCACATGATTCGAATTTTAAATTTCCAAATATATAAAAACGCAACATGGCCGCCGGTCCCGTCAGACTGACTGCCTGAATGCAGACAGACAGACAGAAAGACAAACTCTAAAAAGACATGGACCAAAGCTGATCTAAAACAAGCAGCGACGCAGCCGCCCCCCCCGTGCTTGGATATGCGGGGGAACACATCACGGCGTTTCACACTATTTAAATTCACCGGGCGCTGTGGCCCATTAGAGTCGTTCCCTGTTTGGCGCTGGCTCCATTACGGCTGATTTCTATCTGAAAGATGCGTCCGGAAAGACTGTTTTCCCACACGCCTGGCCGAGCCGTGGCATGGAAAATTGACGGAGAAGCAGAGGACGAGCGGAGGTGTGCCCTCCCGTAGAGGGGATAGAGGAGAGGGGGCCACGTCCCCCGCACCCTGACCAAGGACCACCTGCCTCTACCTCGCATATGATGCTGGGCTGCTGGCTGCCATTTTATTTATTTATTTATCAAACAATCTGAAGTGACATGCATTGAACATACAGGCTGCAGGGTCTGCATTGAACATACAGGCTGCAGGGTCTGCTGGTCTCTGTCGCAGGGTTAAGGGCCAGGGTATAGCTTAGCCCATAGGTTGGTATTCCCCAACTCCCTGCCCCCTCAATAGACACACACACACACACACGCTCTCTCTCTCTCGCTTGCGCACACACACACACACATACATACACACACATTTCATGTATTCCTATCATTGTAGGGACTCTCCATTCATTTCTATGGGCATCCAGACTCCTCCCATGACCCTGAACAGTACAAGCAGTTACAGGAAGTGGATAAAGTGATGGATGATCTTAATGTGAAAAGGTTTGGAAATTGCTAAAAAATAAATAAATAAATAAATAAATATTGGCAGGAACATGTTCCTACAAATAGACAGCCTTGGTTAAGGACCTTGTTCAGGGGCCCGATGGTAAAATCCCAACCCTGGGATTTGAACTAATGACCTTCAGTCCCAACCCATGAAGCCTCCCCCTGCTGAGAGATCAGAACTATACCAAAGACCAAACTAGTGAATCCAGTCGTGCTGCAAATGTAGAGTCATTAAGGCTGCAGGGACAGTAGATGGGGAAATGAGCCCATGCTGGTGATTTGTGCTGGTTTCTGCCGTTTACATCCCCGTATCGGGTCCCACATTTCCTACTAAGCGATACGGACGAATCCCAACCTGGTCCTTGATTATTGCTAACAAACGCAAATCAAAAAGAAGCTTTTTGCTTTGAGTAATCGAAGCAAGGAGGGAAATGTTTGGCAAACACAGAGTGCATTTGTGTGTTTTTTTTATATACATACAGAGTTTGCACACAGAGAGAAAAGGATTTAATCAGTGGCTTTTGCACGGGTCGCTGCAGAGGGGAGATAATTGGGTATTTATTTCATCCACTGTGGGAGAAAGGAGCCCCCCACTCAGCAAACCAAAAAAAAAAAAAAAACACCCCTTTGCAGTGCCTGTAGAGGGGAGCTGCAATCGCTTCCCAGAAACAGGGTAAGGAGGAGAGCGCGAGAGGCCGAGGGAGAAAAATCGAGGAGAGACGGCGCCTGATCGGCGCCTGGAGCCTGCCTGCGGGGACAGGCCAGAGGGCTGCAGTGTGCACAGCTCGCCACATGGGGGCAGGTCGCGCTCTCCCACCAGCGGGCTGTCGATGGCACTCGCTCATTCAGCACCACGAACCCTCCCAGCCCCTAATATTAATCCCCAGCTGCTGTCAGTGACGGCAGATTCACGGTACTCGGGCATATGACCAAAAGCGGCTCCTTTATGGAAGCTTCTAATTAACATGCGTGGAGACACGGGCGGCTCTGACTCACGTCCAGGCGTCACAGGCGGAGCAGTGTAGCCCGTTAAAGCAGAGACTTTTCCTCCTGTACACCCTCCCATGGTGAATCTGTGCCTGAGGAACACGATTCCGGCCAATCGAAGCTGGGCAGCCGCACAGCTGGTTATAAATACAAGCAGCCATAACATTCTGATTGTCCCCATTTGAGGTGAATTATCTTGACGATCTTAAAAGAAATGGTGCAGGCCAAGGTTATTAGGTTATATTAGGCAGAAAGGTTAGAGTAAGATAAATCATTATGGCCTAACGACTGGGTCAGAGCCTCTCTGAGACGGCAGGGTCTGTTGGGTGTTCACACTCAGCCTGAGAGTGAGGTAAGGAGCTGCAGACAGGGCCAGGAGGTGAATGGAGGTGATCCCATGTGGTACAAACCATAAGAAGGGCAACGGCGGCATAAATGACAGATAAAATTCAATGATGATCAGAGGTGAAATGTCACGGCACACAGGGCATGACCCTTTTGCGACCCCCCCACCCAACACCAAGTACTTGAAGAGTGACCCCCAGGTCTCTCCTGTTAAAGCACTAATAGTATGGATGTTCCCCCTCCCCAGCCCTCACACCGGGTCTCCCAGTGAGCCCTACTGACTGAGCACATGCTCTCTGGTGACTGCAGGGTGCCGGAGGAACAGCGCGATTGGGGGGGGAAGGGAGCGCAATCCTGACGCCATGGCAACAGCACTTCCCACGGTAAAGATTTCATATCTTGGTAACTTCAGATCACAGCAATAAACCCTTTCTGTATAGCTGCAAGGACAGAAGGATGCAACGTGCGTTTTCTTCTTCTCGAGTCTGGAAATCAACTGAGCACCACGCGCACTTTGAGAAGCCGGTACCCTGAAGCCAGAGCGAAAAACAACCAGTAGGCCTTGTTAAACGTAAAACGCCATCATGCATGCCGTTAAAGTGATCTAACATTTGGACCTTCTTTTTCCATCATGCTCCCCGGCTCCAGTGGAATGGCATTGCTCTGGAGCCTGGGGGGGCCCTCGGCCGTGCCACACCCCGAGTGCATTCAGGGCAGAGTTGCACTGGAGGTGCAGGCGACGTCTATAATTGCGAGCGCGCATTAAAGCTTGCGTCTCTGCATGAGGGATGTTCCATTGGTAAATTAGCCAGCTGTTAGCATGCATGTAATTTGCACGTTATCAGCTCTGGATAAATGGGCACTGCTCCTGTTATCAAGAAAAGTGAAATGCAATAAGAAATGACGACAAATAGGGAAAGGGGCTTTAAAACCCACAGGGGGCGGGATTAAAGAACTGTCCATCACTCTGTCCCCTGCTCTCCATTGGCTCAAACCAAGGCACACCTGACTCATCCCGCCCTCCGTGAGATTCAAAAACAAGTTCTTCCATCAGTACAAAGATAAGGGGAAGTTATTTTATTTCTACAAACACACATACATACAATTTCGTTGCTTTTGCTGTGAGAGTGAAGTATGGATTCTGAGTGTGTGGTCAGTCATTTTTTCTCCCTCCCCCTGAGGGAATGTCACCCCTGCAGTGAAACACACACCTGGGTCAGTACCTCCACACAACTCTATGGTAATTCTTGGTTAACCCTACAATGAGTGCTTATAATTACCCTGCATGAAAACCATGTCCTTTTAAAGAATGTGACTATGTTACAAAACTGGTCTAATTTGGCCCATAGAGTCAATTTGTGTCTATTCTAAGGACTGTTTGTTATTGCAGCAGAGACGTTGCTCATTTACGTATCAATAAGCCGGCATTATGAGTCAAACACAGCAGTAGTTACCCAAGCATACAGGTATGTGTTAATGGTAGATAACCTCAGATCAGGTGACATTTCACATCTCGACGAGAGCCACCTTTCCGCCGCTGTTCAGTTTCGTAACATCCCTCTCGAACCACCTGTTAAAACAGCTGGCCTACGGCTACAACAAGCCAGTCCTCACTGTTGCCACGGCAACACACCAGCACAACACGATCATGGCGTCCAAACCGTACCCTCCTGCCCGGCGACCTTCCGTTAGCGGCGAGACAAATGCATCAGCAGACCAGCGGGAGGCTGATGTGTCTCTGCCTCCGGGGGAAATGCCAAGCAAAAGGACACACTTTATTTTTCTCAAAAGCCAAAGTCACGACACCAAAAAAATATTAATACATATAGCAGGTTAAATCAAAGAGATCTTTATAACAAATAAAAAACTGGGCTTGTTAACCTGATGAGATTTCGAGGCATCGACAGTGCACTGGGAAAACGACAGGGACTTAAAAGAGGGATGGAAGCGTGGATTTATTCCCGTTAATTTTATCAGTCGGAATCATGCTTTCTGATCACTTGGCTGCATATTCAGAAGAATAAATAGTAACACAATAGTGCCACGCCGTGGTCACCCGAATAATTTCAACGCGCTCACCCCCTACGTCACAGCATCTGGAATGATAGAGTATCATCTGAAATGATTTGCGAAGCCTAACACAAAAACTTGACAACTGCAATATGTGGGAGAATGGCAGGTATAAAAAGCACGGTCTTCCCGTGAAATGTACAGCTATAGTAATACGACGGTATTTTAATAAATCTTCGGAAGGTAAAATAATTTGAAACATAACCAGCGAATTGGTTTGTGTCCCGCACCATGCAGTTGTTGATTTATGGCATTTGATGTACTGACACTTACAGGTCGCTCCCCAGACTTAACCACGAGTGTTTCAAACGCGTGTACGGTTAAATAAGCCAAGTCGGGACATGTTTGACAAATTATGAAGTCACCCAGTCAAAAGAAAAAGTTAAGGCCTAACTCATCAGTACCACTTTCAACATAACTGAACATTTCACATGTAAGAATCGTGTTTAATAACACAACTATCAAGAAGAATTCAGCAGAAGTGCAGGACATGGGCTCCGCACTCACCTCACGGGCAATCAGAGCGCCGGAAGAACTCCACGAGAGCGGGGGCAAGACAAGTACCGCTTTGCCGAATGACAAACCAGAAAAATAAGTGATAGGCCTTTGGACCAATCAGAGAACAGATTCTCACACCTGTGGCGGACATAAGTGAATGATTGACATATGAGCAACCAATCAAAGGGAAATATTCCATAGCGTAAGCGTCGACGAAAGTTTGATTGACGGGATTTCATCCAATCGGAATGGAGATATTCTTGCCCGTATTTCAGGTTTTTCCGATATGTTTTTCTTTTTTTTTTTTTTTTTACCTTTGATGATGAACCCGATGATATTTATTCTGGTTAATATTCCGGTAAGTTAATTTTGATTTCGATCGGGAGTACTCTAATACGAGTTGACCAGAACGCTGTTTATTTAACTTTCACGGGCGCCGCCGCCTCGTTTACAGTAAAAAGGGTAGCGTTCAGTGTCCAAAATGCTCCGAAATTATGTGGGCACGCATGCGACACCGTCATTCTCCAAAAAAAGTGGAAAACAGAGACATCTGACGTATTATTCTTTTACAATTTACGCGCGGACCTCAGGATAAATGTCACGATGTTTAGTAATTAATATTTCACTTACTTATTATATATCCATGTTGCATACATTATATATTAGATTACAACCATTTTTCATTTGTTGATATTTTAAAATTATTTTGGCAGTATCGCGGTAAATACTATCTGGCTCTTTTTAGTTGTATTTATTTTAGTTTTGTGACAATGTAGCACTAAGTAACGTCTCAGTTACACTAGGACGTCTCTTTATTCTTGTACCCACCTACCTGGCTGTCTGCCTACCTTTCAGGCAATAAAGGTAGGCAGCCTGAGTTAATCTCCCAGGTTGGGTAGCAGCTGTTCTCAAAGGCGTTTTTGGGCAGCTCATTAGTAAATCTGCCTGCACAGAGACTATTTGAGTAATGCAGACAGGTTCGTCTCACTGGCTTGTGATTACAAGATTTAAATTTTGATGATGTATTTTTAGTGCTGTGTTC
>JAABNY020000035.1:2440322-2456149 GCA_015164015.2 Brevimyrus niger
GGATGATCCCCAGGTGCCTCTCGTTTCAGCCCTCGTGTGGATGATCCCCAGGTGCCTCTCGTTTCAGCCCTCGTGTGGATGATCCCCAGGTGCCTCTCGTTTCAGCCCTCGTGTGAATGATCCCCAGGTGTCTCTCATTTCAGCCCTCGTGCGGTTGATCCCAGGTGCCTCTCGTCTGCTCCTCATCTATGGTGTATATAGTGCCTTCTCATCCTAAGTTCCCCACTCCTCTCATTGTATTGTTAAGTGTGTGATCCTGCTACCTGCTTGTGCTATGACAGTAACGCCTTAAATGGGAAAAGGCGCAGTTATGAGTGAGTTATGAATTCCCCCCGTCCCCCCTCTTTTCCGACGCTCCTGCTTCACGGTACCTCTGTGTTTCTGTTGACAAAATGCAGCAGCAAAGTATTACTTGATTTCATCATTAAATAATGCTTTTTTTTGTGACAGAATTGATTTTGTGAGCGACAAGCTTCATGTCTACATCACATAGGCCTACAAGCATGAACTGTAAGTGTTTTGCCAGGCATAGTGCAAGTGATCTGCTGCATATATTTAGAGTTAGGGTTGCAAATCGGGGGGGGGACTAGTATGGAAAAACACATATCAAATTTTCACTCCAAACCATTTAAACAATATCATTTAAAATATTATGACCTAAAACATTGTAATAGGCCTGTATCTTAAATTTAGCTGATTTCTTTGCCAGTGCTATGCCCCCCCCCATTTCCCCCACTGCCACCTCCAGCGCTGCCACCTCCAGCACTGCCACCGTCTGCTTTTATTAGCATATTATCAACGTTCCATCATTTTTTTAGTTCCCTCTCATTTCTCTTTTGGCTCCAAAAACAGCTGGAATGGTCCACTTAGGGCCCCCCAGGAACCCCCAGAGAAGACAGTCTGCCACCTGCCCCCTAGGACCCCCAGAGAAGACAGTCTGCCACCATCCCCCTAGGACCCCCAGAGAAGACAGTCTGCCCCCTGCCCCCTAGGGCACCAGTTTGTACCTTTGCTTGTCACTGGGGCTGTAGCCCCAAGGGTCTGCCAATTGTAACCTGGCTGTAGGTAATTGTACCTTATTTAGTACAGAGACGGACCTGTGCCTGTACCTGTGAGGGTACAGCCCCAGTGACAAGCAAAGGTGCAAACTGGTGACCCTATTACGGTGGTGTAGGTTGCAATCAGTGTTAAAGCGGGGGTTAGGGTTGCTAATAAGGTTAGAGCGGGGGTTAATGGTAGGGTTGCCTTAATTGGAAATCCCCATGGGATCAATGTATCTGTCCAAATGAAGGCTTTAGGAATAAAACAAGCCCCTTCAGTAATTCCTCACTAGGATTTCTCACTGCATAATCATTTCAGGTTTTAATACGTTTTTCTGGTTGCATCGTTATTCGGACTATATTCTTCTCTGGATGAGGTAATAAACCGTTTTGGTGGGGAAGGCGCATTCTTGTTTCCTTTTGTTTGATCGACGCTTGAGCTCTCCTGTTCCGTATGGGGGGGCATACCTAACGGCACGATGAACATGCCGCCGGTACACCAGTGCTAACCAGAAACACCCACGTGCTTCCAGCCTGACTGACCCGAAACGCAATGGGAATCTGTGTACTTACAAAGCTAATGCTAATGCTAATGCATAATCGCTTATGATAGATCACCTGTTATACTGACTTTCTTTTAAAAACACAGCCGCCATCCTGGGGTCATTAGTTGCCTTCTCTCGTCTCCAGTGATAGATGATCATCTGGCCAAAGCCTCCTCTTCAATGAATATGGACGACAGGGGCGACTCGATCACTCCGGCTGGCGCTTAATTAACGACACTGACAAAGCCTGTTAATTGCCGAGGTTGCTGTGCCCTCCGTTAGACACACGATTTTACAGGTGGGGGAGGAAACCTGTTCACTTGATCTGGTTTCAGTTTAGATCCATCGATGGTGAGAGAGACTGGCTTGAAATGCGTGACACTAAATTGACGTGTTTAATTAATGAGTTTAAATTTTGAAAAGTGTTTCACGGGGGGAGGGTTTGCATTGATAAAACCCGCTACATCAGTATGGAAAGTTACTAATACTTTAGAAGACTACACCTTGTAGTATGCAAGCCAGGGACTAAATTCCACAGGGAGAAGGAATCAATTGCAATTACCAGCTCAGCAACAGAGGGTCTGAATGCCAATTAGCAGCATGCGTGTCAGTTATGGAAGGGATCAGACCAGCAGCCCCTGCGGGACCATGAAGAAACACGCGAAGAGGCCAAGCAGTCAGTGGCTGAGTTTCACGCACAAAATACGCAGAATTATTTCATGTGTCGAGGTGAACAGTCTCAAAAAGCGTAACAGTATGTGAATCAGCAAGCGAATCAGCAGAGGATCGATGGTCTCAAGCTTGAAGCTCATCAAGAAGGAGAGATGGACAGGATAGCTGGTAAAAAAACACAGTACAGTGTACAGTGCAGCTTGAAATATGATGAAGGAACCCAATCAGCATCCCCACTCGATGTTCCCATATTCCAAGATGATCATGTACCCATAAACCATGATGAACCAATCAGATTGGTTTCATGAGCACCGGGATGAAGTAGAATGACCTCCCCAATCACCACACACAAACATCACTCAACATTTATAAGACGTTCTTGACCGCAGTGTGAAGGTACACGTCCACCTCCTCCATCCCTCAAAGAACAGAAGGCCCATCTTCAAATATAATGGCCCAAGATCCCACTGTACCTAGCTCAGGTCTATGACAGCATTCCAAGATGTACTGAAGGTGTTCAGAAAGCCAGCCCTGGCCTTACCCCTTATCGGATACTTGATATTAATGCCCTGCTAGGTGCCTCCATATTCCTGTCGGCCCGCTGTACCTAGATATGTCATCAGTGTGATATAAATACGCTGAGATGTCTGGCTGTTCCTTTTAATTCTGAATTTGCCTAAGGGCTTTTCTGTGAGTTCTACTCATCGATGGCATATTTTAAAGGATAATTCCTTTATTGTGAAGGAAACATATGCCACATCTACTATATGTTTACTACTGCTGAATGTAAAATGAGAGTCTGTCTCTGTGAAATGGGTTCTTGTATTGGGCTTGTTTTTACAGTAAGACCATCTTGCAGCCAGTTAAGTTAATATTGTTATTACTACATTTCTCTGTGCTATAAAGAAGAGAAGCATTACCTCTGCAGGACAGACAGGTGGCGCCGAAGCAGCCATAGGAGGGGGCGACAGGTAAATGGCCCTTAAGTAGCTGATTTTCTGTAAGGTGTGTCATCAGGGGGCTGTGAGACTTTCAGCTGATGTCTGTGGGATTCATTTGGCACATTTGGTCCACATAATGTGCTATAGGCATGACCCCGGCACCCCAGTAAGTGCGATTGCCTTCGTGTCAGCTCATCAGAGACGCCTCGTGATCTGTACACATTTTAGCGGGTCTGTTTTGTCGTGTTCTGAGTTTCCGGTCGAACTGCGGTTGGATTTTTCTTGACTGACTCGTTTGAGGTCCCAAATGGGAAAAAAAAAATCAACAGACCCGCTTGATGTCATGTGAGTTAAGAGGTGTTCGAGTTCCAAGGTTCTACTGAATGAGAGCTTTGTCATTTTTAGTTTTTTAATTGCTGTGACAGATTTTTATAACTTTGAGTTTCCCCTTGTGGGGACCGAATAGGTGGTCCCCACAATGTTAAAAATGCAAATGCAATCTGGTCCGTACAATGTAATACATACACATGCTCTCTCACACATACACCATTATATGGTCCATTCCCATTCAAAAATGCACAAAAGACGCCTACGTTGCAATATATATATTTTTACTAGAAAAAGTGGCTGAAACAAGAAAGTCCAATTAAAGCCAAAATGAAAAGCCAGTGAGGTTAGTTTACAGATAGAGGTGTCGGAACCGAAAACACGTGCTCTCACCCTGACTGCGCCCTTTGTATAACTTAATAAACACTATTATGGCCTGAGAGAAACACCATGTCACAGATTGTTTCGCAGTAATATAAGCACCTCTCACGTCCTTGCAGGAGAGGGAAAATAGATCGTAAAATGTGAATTTCGCCCTCAGGGCCAGGAGATTGTCTTTTGATGACTCAGGACCGCTGGAAATGTCCGAAATAATAACAGATACAGCATTCTCTCCAAAGGAAATGTAACCGCTAGTGGATTTCAGAGTACTGTGTTTCTAAGTGCAAGTGTTAGGAAAACAAATCAAAAGGCAAACAGGAAGAACACAGTGTTAAAATATAATGGCCAAAGCCGGACACGTCTTTCTGACCGTGGCACTGATTACTGCGACATTGCCCGCATTTCATGTTTTTTTTTATTATTAAAAATTATTTCAATTTGAAACTCTAATACGGTTGCTTTAATGAAAAAATAAAACTTTCTATATTTTTCTTTCTGATTTTTAAAACATTTTTATTTACTTTTTACACCCCTAACAGCTGAAACATTAGTAGTTCCCCCCCCCCCCCCAAAAAAAAAAGAAAGAGGATAGTTAGACTACGGACATTGAGATATGTGCACTAATAATACGGAGGTATCTGCTCGCCTCAAATGGTACGTAAAATAAGCATTTGATGGCAGAACCGGGAGGGCTGGGTCCCGTCAGACAGAAGCGTGTGGTTCTGGTCCACATTAAGCATGGACTCGGACGGACGCACGGTGAGCCGATTCCGCGACACACGTATTCTCCGTCCATTTATATATATGTACAGAAATATGTATATACTCTACCATTTCAAAAATGTCCTAATTACAAGTGGCGTCTATACATTGTATTTTCATTATTGCGATGAATAACTTCCTACGTGGTCGTAAAAGAGAAACGTCCTTATATCTATGTATTTACATTGGTTTAAAAATCGTCCGGTTCGGTTACTGACGACATCATACTTTGTATAATCTCATTAGTACCTTTCTCCATATAACTTATGTTTTTTAATGTTTCTTTCTGGCTCAGTACAGGGACGATTCACGTCGGTCAGTAATAATTTTATGAATGCGATTAATAAACCCCCGAGAGACTGGCCGGTGTTACCCATGTCAACAATGGATAGTCGAAAGCTAATATGTTCTGGCTGCGGGGATCACAGCCAGGTGTTTGACAAGCACACTCACGTAACAGTTAATGGCAAACGCTAATTAGCACAGTTTATGTTTCAAGTACAGTTTCGTGGTCTTGTAGGCGTGTCCCTGCCCGTCCTCCAGCAGGCGGCGCTGTCCTGGTTTTGGGCTCGCTGCCTGGAGCCCAGAGCTCAGCTCATGCAATGACTTTGGCCAAATAAAGTCGTCTGCAGGGGGCGACGGCGCATCTAGGACGTGATGCGGTGAAAGTCAGCTTTTGTCAGTTCTTGTTTGTTCTCAGTGGTCTGTGCTGCATTGACTCGCCTGCCGTTCATACTTGGCTGGTGTTGTCCCCCTCCACCCCTCATTCTCTCCAGATTTCGATAACAGACGTTTTATTGGTGGGATTTTGCTCAGTATCCGTTCCCTCGCTCGCCATTGGTTCGTTGGACTGACGGTTGTATATGTGATAAGGCACTGGGGTGTTTTTTGGTATTCACGGCAGCTCAGCGGACACCATGGCCAGACCTGGGCCCTGGCGCAGGGGGTGAGCAGCGTGTACGGCCTTGGGGCAGTCGGGGGTCAGGACGCGGCCGTTCTCTCCCACGCTGCCCGTGATCGACAAGCGTGCCTTGTTCCGCATGGCTTCTGTGAATGTGAGCTGGAGGTGTGGCCAGGGCGGGGGAAGGTGTGGCCAGGGTGGGGGAAGGTGGGGGCCAGTGACAGAGGGAAAACAGGAGAAAGAAAGTCTAAGTTTCCTTGTATTTCTACCTTTTTCTTTGAAAACACACAAACATAGAAGTGCACAGAACACGCATGAGCGAAAATGCATTCTCACGAATGCACACGCACACTCGCATGCACACACACACACACACACTCGCATGCACACACACACACACACTCGCATGCACACGCACACACAACTAACAATTAACAAATGAGGACAACAACAAAAATGTGAGGAATACAGATTTTAGACATCTGCATTTTCTGATGATACTGGAAATACACGCTTTTTAGCCGTAATGCTGCTGGTTCATCATAATGGGGGAAGCTGTCACCTCATTAGAGTTTTACAGGTGCTCTTAGGTTCACATCTGCAGGGTTTGTGCAGGGTACAGTAACCCTTTACATGAATGTCTTGCTGAGTGACTTGGGAAAGCTTCCATATGTCAAATAAAGAACAAACAGATGTCATTGAATGTCAGTAAAGCACTATGGGTAAATCACAGCAAGCTTCAGACTGTTCTGAGCTTTAGAGAAGGTCTCAGCTGTTCTTAAACACAAACACAAAGTTAATTCGTGTTTGGTTACCACAAAAGGGACACTTATGCACTTAATTAGTCTGGCCATCTGTTACCCTTACTAAAAGCAGCTGTGACCCAGCCAGGGTACCTTATTCACGTTTAATAACACCGTGTGTCGGCCCTGCACACCGTCAGTAAATCAGCCCCATGAAACCAGTCAGCAGCACTCTGATGTAAACGGCTGTGCGTGACACCGTGCCAGCTTCTGGTTATGAGTCTCTCAGCTAAACTCAAGTCCGACCCAAAAGAAGTTTCTGTTTGACTTGGCTGTCATCATTATTATTAGCTTTACTTTGGTCTTGCATCGCGGCCCATCGGGACGGATGCCGTGTTTATATCTCGGGCCGGTGCGTGTCCAGCTCGTACCCAATGCAGGTGCCTGTGAGCCAACGTCCACGGCGGACACGACCATGAGCAGCCAAAGGACAGAACCGAAGCCGCACTAGCAAGTCTGCCCCCCCCCCGACAGCTCATGGGGAGGGCAGCTCAGAACGGAAAAAAAAAACAAAAAAAAACAAAGAGAACAGAAAGAGAAACTGAAAAAAAAACACAACCTGAAAACGAATCAGAAAACGGAAAAACACTGAACATGGAACTTAAAGGGAAGCAGCTTTACGACTTGCAACATGAAGCCACAAGACGTAGCTCTATGGATAATGCACCACCCCACTTACTATAGCAGACCCTAAATCCTACCCCTATATCTTAATACTCTCGGTGCCGTATACGTTGTACCCTTCCCTATAAGTGGCTAAGTTCTGGGTGCTCTGGGAGAGATTGCGAGCTGGGCTAAGGTTCTGTTCGGTCGATTCCACCTTCATTTTCTTGGCTTCAGCTCTGGACTTGTAACAGAACTCAATGAGGGCCACGAGCATGGCCAGGCCCAGCCCCCCCACCAGGATGTAAAACACCCCAGCCACGTTGCTCAGGCTGAGTGCCTGGGAGCTCTTGTCCTGGCGAGAGACGGGGAGAGAGCCAATCAGGAGGGTCGACAGTGGAGGGCGCAAGCAAGACATGAACACGGCACAACAACACTGAATCATTCAGACGTTAAACTATGCACTACTGCACAATCTGCCCCTACCTACTGCCTCCTCTCACAGTTTTATTACTATGACATCACACAAAATGGCTACAGCACTTTGACAACATTTTCAGTGAGAACAGTTTGAGCATAAATGGAATCCTGGTGATACAGCACAGGCCTTTGGTGAGCTATGTACAAACTGCTACGTCTGCCCTCCTGCTCTCTCACTGCCAGTGATGTCTGGGTAGAGCAAGATACAGAAAACTGCAATCTGTCACTGGAGTTCACTTCACTGCAGCCTTTTGCGAACGGCTTGTTCTTTAATCTCGTTTACTTGCACTGCATTGTGACTGTTAGCTAAGCGGGTGACAGTCTGGTGTTTTCTCTACCAGAGTCAGTCCTAACCATCGGGGATGCTAGTGTGTGGTCTGCGTGGGGCCCCGTGGCAGGACTTAGACTGTAAGTCACGCGTGTTTACGGGCACACTGGTCCCTCATAAACATACATGTCTCTTAACACATGCATGCAACTGGAAGCTTCCTGCCCTGACGCCTCTCTGGCCCTGGCGTGTGCTGTGAAGCTCTCTGGCTCCCTCTAGTGGTATAACACTTCCTGTGGGAGTCTGTGCGTTTGTAGCAGTGGGTCCCCCAGACTGTGGCGACTGACCTTACTTCCAGAGTCCTTTGGTCCACATTCTCCTTTATCGTACCACCATTTGTTTTTCAGCTTGTCTAAGACGCCTGATTCACTGAGTTTCAAAACGGCAAGGTTTACGGGGGTTCTTCACGTGGAAAATAACATAAATAACATCATATGACATGTTATCTTATGTTATTGAGTTAAAACTACACAGATCTGCAGTGCAAAGTGAGCGGAGTCGGGCGCCAGCGGGTGACGCGGCGGTTGGAGGTCCGGCCGCGGACGCCCGCCAGGCGCCCGCTCCGTCACTTTAAGCAACAGGCGCATACTGCGGTGACCTCGGCTGTGACAAACGGGGGCAGTTACTGTGAACCCAAAGCTATTGGCCGCGGCCGCTCTCCCGCGGCACTCCGTGTGGATGAATATGTCAGGCGTCACATCCTGAGCTTCCCCGCAGGGGTCCGTGTCCCTTTCTGGGGACACGACGTGGCTGTGACCCCCTCACGGGAAATCAGCTGTCATTCAGTGCCACTGAAGTGAAATACACAGAAATAACGATGGCACAGGTGTGGCAGGGACTGCTTAAAGCCCTGCCTTATCGCAGACGTGCTTACGGGTCGAGGCCGGGGGCAGAGAGAGACAGGCAAGGGGCGAATATTTTTGCTTTGACAGTAACTGCTCTCCCTGTGATGTTTCCTTGGTTACGTGGGAGTTCTGAGGGGCGTGACCACATTGGTGTGGGCGTGGCCATATCAATATGGGCGTGGCCACGTCAGGACATGGGTGCGGTCAGGGCAGATGCGCTGGTTGCCCGTCATCATACTGTTTACCCGCATGTGGTGACATAGAGGCTAACCTTGGAGTCACTTCCTCCGCTGCCACATTCGCCCTTGTCGTACCACCATTTGTTTTTCAATTTGTCCAACAGGCCTTGCTCATTCAGTTTTAAAACTGCCAGGTTAACAGCATTTCTTGAAACGATAAAACATATTTTGTCAGAAGATGAACAAGTCATCGAGGATAAAGAAAGGACAGGAGTGGACAGCTTTGTTAGTGTCACCCCACTCAGGATAAACCTCTCCAGTCCGCAGGTTGCCAGCTAACGGCTAGTGACTAAGTGGTTCCCCCCAGACACTATAGCGGATTTTACCACCCTGGGATTTAGAGCCCATACATGTGTGAGCCTTTGCTGAGTGTTTTGCCTGCCCCTGCCGGCCAGAATCTGCCCTTGGGAGGGGCCCCTGCATGCCTGTCAAGGCAGGTCACTGTTGGTGTCTTGCTGTGTTTTCACATGTCTGACTGCAGCACCCTGGGTTTGATCGCTGGGCCTGATCGTTTGCGTGAGAGAGGTTTATCCGGAGTGAATTATAAGCAGCGTCAAAAAATTAATCTGCAAACAGTAAAAACAATCAAATCATGTATTTTGAGAGAACAGTACAGTCGGGATATTTCTCAGGCTTAATTAAAATAAATCAAAACTGCATAACACCAGCATTGTTTTGGTGCGTTTGTGTCTCGCTGCCGTGTAAACAGCAGCCCTGCCCTCGGCCATGTGATCCCCGCCCGTGTCACTGGCTGTGCGTGACAACAGAGTGACAGGTGACAACAATTACTAATGTCATGGACCCACTGACAGCCCCCTGTCTGGTGCGGCCTGAACCCGCAGCCAGCTGTGACCACGAGCCTAAGGCAGCCTGGGCCGGTCCCGTCCCCGAGGGTGACAGACTGTCTCACCATCACGGGCTGCTGGGCATTACTGAAGCAGGTGAGTGAGTCACTCCATGCTTATGCACCAATGGGCTTCCCCTGCGTGTGCTTGAGCCCGGATCCTCATTGGTCCACCACGAAGGGCGGGGCATCGGAGGGGGAAGGGGCTCCTGAAGGGTGGCGTGTGGGCAGCTAAAAACATAAATGTGGAGGATGTTCTTACAGGAATCTGCTACCTGGAGGCCCATCCGGCCGCAGCGTTTATCACCACTCAAACCACACGCTCGCATGGCGCCCCCTGTTGACCGAGATACATAAAGTCATGGCCGCTGGTGGCCTGACCCTGACCCCCGGGGCGGGGTTAGGTTGGGTGGGCCGGGGTGACTGGCGTCGGGCTGCGGCTGCGTATCTGCACGGCGAGAGCGGGAGGCACGAACGCCTGCGTACGGTATGTGCGGGGAGAGAAACGGCAAATAAAATCCTCCTTTAGCGTGATGAACGGCCGTGGCGTTACCTGGGCGCCTGAACCTCCTGCAAGAAAAAAGAAGAGAGAGACAGACAGGGCCCACGGCACGGTGCCTGGCGTGCACGTGCGCGCTGTCACGTGCGCGCTCGCGGGGAGGCGGGGCCGCGTGAGGAGAGAGGCACATCAGGGTAGGTGGAATACCATAACAACAGGTGGGGCATTGTTACACTATTCCACCCACCTTAACTGTGAGCCCTTGGGGGTGGCGATGCCGTAGCCCTTGGAGTCCAGGTTGCCCCCGACCTTCATGGTGTCGCAGGGCTTGCGCTGCTCAGTGTACTCGTTCATGGTGGACTCCAGCAAGAAGGCGTACTTCCCCTTGGACTTGCGCACCCGGGCCACGCCCTCCGCCGTCGTCTTGGTGAACACCGTGGGCTCCGCCGACTTCATATAGCTCCACATCTTCTCGTACACGGCTATTTTGGAGCGCTGTGGTGAGGGGGGGACACACACACTGTGTTATCGCGTTGTTAATCGGGAATGCGAACCGCGTCCTGCTGCCAATTACTGCTTCGTTTTTATTCAAAATACATGAAGTGATGCTCATTATTTAAAATAATTAACCATTAATGATCAATCGCTCCTTCATAGCGATGCGCTAAAGGTCAGGAGGCTATTTACAAACACTGGCTGTTTGGTTCAGTAAAAGTTTTCACAGATGATCAGATACGGGGGGGGGCTGTACTTTTGTCGTTTGTCTTTCGTCTCGCTGTAGTTGAAGATGTTCTTGCTCCCCCGTCAAGTGACTCCACGGCATGATTTAAAATGTCACATTAACGTCTCAATCATGCCTAATTAACGCCGAGCCTGCCTGCACAGTGAGGCAACGCAGGCAGAGGGTGAGGAAGTCCAAGGTGGGGTAAGCAGAAGGTCGGGGGTGGCGGGGGGGTGGATGATCATCTGTCTGTGGACAGAGGTGGTGGTGGGGGGGGTTCAGCTGTTTTGAAACTATATTTGTTTACCTTGTCCCTGTTTCTGTGGCCATTTCTTTAGGATTTATGTTCATTTATGCTCTACTCCTGCATCCCCTCTGCCCAACTCTGCGACCTCCCCCCCCCCCTTTGCCCCATAACCCCCCAGAGCAGATTTACCGGTGGCAGGCTCCTTTATGAGGGCGGAGGTAATGTCCGTGCTGACAGCCTGAAAGGGGCTGATGCCCCCCGGCTCGGAGAGACAGGATGCTTGGCAGAGCGTGACGGACACCGCAGCCAATGTCAGTCACGTCTATCCCAGCCCCCCCCCCCTTTCAAACACAGACAATCTGAGACCGCAGATGGATTCAGGAGCCGCTGATACCGCCCCTTTCGTTATTAAAACCCGCCCCCACCCGTCGCGCTCCTGACCCCTCTGCCCACTCGAGAGCAGCCCTCGCGCCCACACGAATGACCCCGGGTGGGGAGGGGGAGCTGGGCCCACACGCACTGTTCTGAGAAGCCAGGATCATTAATTAGAGTGAGGCCCCTTTCCAGAGCCGGGAAAATAAATGGGCTTTCCGGCCCGACGGATCTCCAGCAGCACGTCATGCCCAGCTTCTCGCTGCAGATGCCAGCACATTAACCCCCCCCTCAGCACTGCGGCTTGGCTGCCAGGACCGCGTCACACACACAGGCATCTTCACCCTGTTTGTGCCTGACTGTATCTGCGTGTGTCTTTGCATGCATCTCTTATGCCCTTAAGGCCCCCTGCTGGCCAGAAACTTTCATCACACTGAATATTAAATCGACACGTTCCTTATTTAGGAAACGCTGATGCAGCGTGTTCTGCTAACCAGCTAGCTAGCTCTGATTTGACACCATTTACAACCTAATAGCTTTTGAAACATCTGTGGGGGGGGGGACTGAAGTGGGGCCCCAGAAATAACAAATTCCCCAGTGCTGAGGACTCACACAGCGCCAGTGCAGCTCCGCACTCTGCTGTCACTCCAGAACTTCAGGTTCTCATGCCTCTTAGAACCTGAAACTCTATCAGCAGCAGCACCCTTCAGGATCACCGCAGCCTTACCCTGAAGAACTCCTTGGTCGAGCCAGAATCCAGGGTGCCGTAGGCGATCTCCGTCTGCTTGGCCAGGTCCTCTGCGCTCTCAATGGGCGACACCATCCTCTCCACGGTGAGGAAGGCCGCCAGGTTGGCCGTGTAGGAGGAGATGATGATGAGGGTGAAGAACCACCAGACCCCACCGACGATGCGACCGGAGAGAGACCTGAGTGTGAAAGGTGCTTCACTGTCACTTCACTGTCCCTTCACTGTTACTTCACTGTCCCTTCACTGTCACTTCACTGTTACTTCACTGTTCCTTGACTGTCCCTTCACTGTCACTTCACTGTCCCTTCACTATCCCTTGACTGTCCCTTGACTGTCACTTCACTGTCCCTTCACTGGGGACCATGCAGGACTGCTTCACCTCCTGGAGCACTGGCTGGGATTCCTGCACTGAGAGAGAATGACGTAGACGCAGTGACACCTGTGTTGTGCGTGTTGTTGCGGTTGCGGAGTATATTCGTCTTTTTTTATCTTTTTTTTTCGGTCTGCGTGAGATCTTATCTGTCCTTGTCACTAAACAGCGCGAGTGTTGTTGACCTTGAATTGCGGCTGCGGGTGTCGTGTTGGCACCGTTTTCTGTAACTTCACAACGAACGTTATCATCTAAGATCGATAACGTTAACTTGCATCGGGAAAGGACAGCTGCTCCTCAGTTTTGCTCGGTCCCCAGTCAGGGTTTTCAACTTTTTCCCCGTTCTGGCAGCGTCCTGCTGTGGGAGGCTTTCTCATGGTTCTTCCAAACTTCGCTTTATTTTAGCTTTACGTGGTTCAGTAGGAAGTTATTCTCGGGTACGTAATAGTTAATTTGGTTATTTTAAAAGTTTAATTTTAAATGTTTTTATCTCTCTGACACTATTGGATAATTAAAAAGATCTGTTTTAACTCTTTTATTGTACTTGGCACTTTGTTGTACAGTATTAACAATATGTTAATTAAATCATCTAAATACTCTCAATAAATATACTGGGCTGGTTATAAGGGACGAGGTTACAGTGAGATTAATTAAGTGAACTAATTTATGGGGCCAACTCAGTGTTGTGTTTGCAAGATGTTTGCCCTTCTGGATGCTTGCCTCCAGTCGGACTTGCCTCCAGGGAGCCCCCCCCCCTGGGGATTAGATGCGTGTCTAAAAGGAAGGTGTAGGAAAGAGGGGTTCAGGTTTATGGGACACTGGAAGACCTTCTGGAACAGGTGGGACCTGCTCAAGCCGGACGGGGAGCATGTGAACCAGAGGGGAACCAGTGGATTGGGGAGCTGTATGTGTAAAGTAGTTGGGGAGCATTTAAACTAGGGACTGGGAGTTAAGAATATAGGGAGGAACAGAGGAAAGCCCCAGTTAATATTAAAAGTGGGCACTGTAAAATGCCTACCCGTTGCCGTCTGTACTTAAATGCTAAGAGTATTAGAAACAAAATTCATGACTTAGAGACTTACGACATTATAGGAATAACAGAAACATGGTTGAGTGACAATGATGGTGAAGAATATACTGTAATATGGGTGGTTATACGTTGTTCCGCAGAGACACTGGATAGGAAAGAAAGGAGGTGGGGCTGCAGTTTACGAGAACGAAGACGTGCAGGCGAGGGAGCTTATTATCACTGATGATAATAGAGGTACAGAAGCTGTATGGATAAAACTAGATGCCAAAAACAAAATGGCCTAAATGTTGGTGTGTGTTATAGAGCGGAGGAAAGCAGAATGTTATACAACAAAGTCAGGATTATGAGTAATAGAAATGATGTGGTGGTTATGGGTGATTTTAATTTGCCTGGTATTCAATACTTCTTAGCCATTCTCTGTCTTGTTTTCTCTAATAATCAGGATAGGGTTGGAAAATTAGAGGTTTTAGAACCACATGACAGTAGCGATCATAACATGGTTAAATTCGAGGTTGATTTTAGTGCCTGAAGAGTAAAGTCCAAAACAAAAATCTGATCTACTTAGATTTCCAGAAGGCCTTGTATGTCTCCCACAAATGAGTCCTGCTTAAGCTCAAATGAGCAGGGATTTTAGGAACTTCAGCAGCTCAGATTGAAAACCGGTTAGCAGACAGGAAGTAGCGGATAGTTATTAGAGGCACAATGTCACAGTGGGCCTGTGTACAAAGTGGGGTACCGCAGGGTTCAATTTTAGGACCACTATTATTCCTAATTTACATGAATAGTATTGACACCAATATATATAGTGTAAACTGGTTGCTTGGGAAGACCTCACCTAGAATACTATGTGCAGGTTTGGTCACTATAACTTAGAAAGGACATTGCTGCCTTAGAAAGGGTTCAACTTAGGGCTACAAGAATGATTTCCGCTCTTAGAGGAATGTCTAAATTTGGGAAAGCACTTCTTTACACAGCGAATAGTTTACCTGTTAGTGTAGTGCTAGTTAAAAGGTTAAGTTTCTTTAAATCAGAGCTAGATGAAATTTTAACAACTATAAGCTATTAGTTGAATTCTCCCCAAACGAGCTTGATGGGCCAAATGCCCTCCTCTTTTTTGTAAATTTCTTACGCCAAAAGTGTCTAAGCAGCTCTTACGAAAACATGAGCTCTGTGGTTTACTGACAATGCAAACACGCTGCCTTTCCTTCACCCACACACTGGGAGCAAGACAAGCAACAACCAGAGGATTCCAATAATTATGCCCTGAAGTATGGAATCGGTATCGCAAAATCAGCATTTCTCAGTGCAAATGAACGTGCAAGAAAAGTTTCCCATCAACAGAGGTGAAAAGAAATCGAACAAACAACAAGCACAATATCATCATTAGGCTGAATATTAATGCACCTCTAAGCTGATCACCCAGCCCAGACATACGCAGCCTAGAGCTGCTGAGTTTTCCCGATGACCCCCTCCCTGGATGGGCACCCCCCCCCCCCCCCCCCCCCCCCCCCCCCGGCCGCGCCCCGACCCGGGGCGGGCGGCGGCCTTGCGGCGCCCCCCCCCCCCCATAGTTGGCTGTGCTCATTGCCCCCTCCCCATGCCCAACTTACAGCTGGTGAACTCAAGACTCCTCCTGTTTCCCTGTCCTCACACACAGATCAGGCCCTGGACTCACCCCCCACACCCCCTTTTTGAAGGCCCCATGTGGCCCCAGCTTCTCTGTCCTCCCTCAGGAGCACCGATCAGAAAGACCTGTGCTACTGTTACGGGGTCCACCTTCTGAACAGCGGGTAGCCGAGTGGCTGATGCCCACGCTCAGTCATGTGATGGCTGCCCGTCAAAGTGTGGGCAGGAAATGACGATGTCATTCTGGGGCTGTTCCTGAACCAGGCGGGGCAGTAGGGTCCTGGGTGGGGTCATAGTGCTCTGGGTCCTGGGCAATTGATCAAAACCCAGTCAAATTAACGCCTGCAGTAAGTCTCCGTGCCCAGAAAGCGTAGCTAAAAGACATCACATGACAGACCTGCCAGGATCCATGCATCATCTGTGACAGCTTTCAGACTACCCCACCCCCCCCCCCCCCCCCCCCACAACCGCAAGCTAATCGCGTGGCAGTCGCGCACACCACC
>JAABNY020000035.1:2468000-2480672 GCA_015164015.2 Brevimyrus niger
GGGCGGGGGGGGTAACTCCCACACTCAGGGGCAGTCTCAGAGCAATCTTAGAGATAGAGGTCATCTTACAATAAGGCTGTTAAATCAGCTCTTAATGGCCTCTTTTAACACCATTACCTTAAAATAGACTAAACAACACCTCCGAGCTCTTCCATTTCATGCATATACACATGCACTGCTGTAGACACAAACATGTAACCCAGGGGTGATTCTAAAATTTGACCCTTAGGGGCCCCTCATAGGACTGGCACTTTTAATCTTAAGGAATACGGGAAAATATTTTTTTTCGTAGGGGAGATAAAAAAAAAAAGCAGAGTGGCTAATGTCTCCCTAACTGGGGTCTAGACCTGTCTATGAGCCCCACCTGGTCTCCACACAAAGCTCACCTCCTTCAATGGAGGTGGGATTCAACCCTGTCATTTCATCTCACAGCATAGGTGTGTCTGTAGCACTGACCCGCAGTCCCTAGGAGTCGTATCAGAGGTGAAGCGTCATCCTTCAGGAATCAGCCATCTCCGGCCAAAGACGATTCTGGGCACAGTGGCTCAAAGTGACAACCTGTCGCAAAGAAGGGCATGGCCACTGACCTTGGGCGGGCTCTCCGAGCCGGGATACTCCCTCTGGTCAAGTTTATTCCAGCGTTGCATGAGCTTGATGACCTTGGGCGTGCTGAAGTTGACGAGCTGGAAGCCTGTCACGTTGGCCCCGCCGTGCATGAAACGCTCCAGGGAGATGTCCTTGAAGCCCTGGGGGCGGAGTTGGAACGCAAGTGAGTAAATGCATCAGCGTCGAATTCACCGAAACATCCGAGACAGGGACACACCAGACTCCTTTGAGGTTGCTGTGTCCCTCAGAGCCTAATGTTACGGCCAAATTGCCTACCGCAACGGCAAATTCATTTTCCTCCACGCTTAAATTTTGCTGCAAATGACGTCCCTACTCAAAGTGGTCCGATACACCCCCTCATGATGGGGAGTTGATTCGCCGTCCCCCAGTGGCCTTGACAGCACCTCTGGGGAGCAGTAATCACATCACCGTGACAGGAGATGTGTTCCTGCCTCTCCCAGCATCACCTGTGAATGGATTAGCAGCGATTCCCCACGCTGTCTCCTCACTGATAATCTGAAACTAATCGACCACACAATACGCTCCAAATAAGTCCTGGAGGTGCGGGACCCTCTACCAAATCCTCACAAGCTCATCAGGCTTTATTTACCTGGGGGGGTTCCTGCCCCCGGAAGGGGGGGCAGGATGATGACACTCAAGCCACACGGAATGCAAGCACAACTAAATAACCAATAAGAGTGCCTCTTACCAAATTTGCCATGATGTAATGGTAGCCCTTGACGTGTTTTCCAACGCTGACAACCTAGAAGGGACGGTGGGGGGATAGGGGGAGGGGTACATCGGACGAGGATAGATTAGTGTCACTTAATTGTTTCTTATACTTGTCAACACGAGAATTACGGCGGCTCTTGGGCGATGGAAGGGCATGCGACATGGAGCAATATCTTCGTGTGAGATTAATTAAGCAGCAGGGAAATTAACAGCCAGTAATCAGGGCTGGGTGAGAACACTTGGAGGCTGGAGAGAGAGAAGAGGGCGGCCGAAATGTTCATAAAGATTATTTTATGACCTGTCTCTATTATAATTAATAATCAATAAGGATATTGCAATAATAAGTATGTCCATTGAGGGTGCATAACAAAACTGGGGGCTGTTTTATTGAGCTGTCAGACATCCCCTACCCAACTCACAACTCACTCAGGCGGGAACATTGCCTGGTGACCCTGTTTATACGGGATGCTGAGTGGCACTGAGGGTTTTGGCAAGCTAAGCTGGTGGAACGTGGCAGTGAGGAGAGGAAGAGTGGCAACCAAACTGGGTAACTGAGGAGGAGGAGCGGAGCAAGGGAAGGGAGAACCGACGTCCTCCTTTGGAGCAATACAGCAAACATGGTTCCCAGGGGGTCATATACCGACCCCTCTTGTGTGCTCCTCATGACTGCTTGCCCGTGGCCAGATCAATGTGATGCAAACAAGCCGCAGATCAGCTTCTGAGCAAAGCCTATGGACCGAAACTAAGATCCTTGGAGATTACGGATACCCAGAGTCCATGAAGAGCCTGTGGATTCGAGCGGAACCATGCTGCTGGACGCTGAAGTGAAACGCGAGATGAATGAGATATAAACAAGAGGAGAGGAGTGGAGAAACTCGCAGAGACTCGGATATTTCATTTTAAACACACAGAGGGGGGCAGCTATCGATCGCCCCCCTATCGGATTCCTGCAGCCGGCCGGTTAGCTTTAGCCTGGGGTTACTGCTTTGCTGTTCGACCAGCAGATGAACGAGATCCCAGAGGCGATGAAAACGGGGACAATAGGAGGTCCGGGAGACTTCTGGCTCTCGCCTCAGGCCAGTTAGCCCCTTTGAAGCTGGGCAAGTTCTTTTTAGAGCCGACCTCTGCCGCTTCGGACCGAGTCAGAATGGAACAAGTGCCAGGAGCCATTTGCCAAATTATGCATGGAGGGATGATTAGTCTGTCAGGTGGCCAAGGGTTGACGGTGGTCTGGTTCTCATTGTGGAGCCACACAGAAGGACAGGGATGCAATGGAGGCAGATGGGAGAAGGTCCCGCCGGGCCCACCTGCTCCAGGAGGTTGCTCAGCCTCTCCGGCTCCAGATCGATGACGAATTTCTTCTCCTGGCGACGGTCAAGGTCCTCAAGGAGACGCCGGTAACTGGCATCGTTGAAGCTCTCCACACAGATGGCGCTGACCTGCCAGCCGTTCTGCCCCGCCTTCTCCATGATGGCCTGCAGGGCGGCGTAACCTGCCGAGCACGCAGACGCACCCGTTAGGAGACGAGGCAGCGCGGACCTGGTCTGGCCGCGGCACGGTACTCCCCCAGTCCTCCAGCACTGAGAGGTACCCTGCCCTTCTGTAATTCTTGCCCAATTTGCTTCAAAACATTTCAGGAGAAGGTTTCATAGTGCAAAAAGAATCCAATAAACGGAATAACCTTCTGAAACAGCCTTGACACTCTCCCCTGCTACCATGAGGAGACTCGTTGGAATGATGATTTCTCCCTGACCTCAGCAGTTTTAGGATCGCAGAATCATCACCAACGTTTTACACGTAAATGCATTTCCCCCCCCCCGAAATGTTTTCCCTTTAAAAATATCAAGAAATAAGGAATCAGGAATGCTATGAAGCAGCGATTCTAGAATTTGGCCCTTAGGAGGGCTTAGCCCCCCCCCCCAAAAAAAAATAAAAAATATGGACCAAAATAGTTAAACAGATTTCAATAATTATTATTCCATATGGAGGCTGAGACAAAAGTCTGATACCCCCATAAACAGGGTCTAAAATCGCCTGTGCTGTGAACTGAAAGTGAAATGATATGAGATGATTTATACTATATAAATGTGTCTGTTTTGTTACTGCGGGTAAATATACAAACAGTCCGCTGTACCTTTAAAACTCAAAAATCAAAAATAATGAGAGGGGAAGAACAATACCAAAAGCATCCTGGGGGGGGAGGGGGTTGAGAGAAATTTCCACAAACGGTAAGTAAAAATGGCAAAGCGGGGCCCCTACGGTCTTTGTGGGATGGGAAGTGGGGTGCGGGATGACAGATCTTTAATGAAGAAGTCAAGGCGTCCCTGAGGGAAAGGCTCCGTATCGTTTGTTTGCGCTTAGAGATGAACGGCATCGTAAGCCTCTTCATCACCCAGCGCAGAGGCTTCCGGGGCTGGCTGGCGTCGCAGACGTGTATGAGGACCCCAATGAGTCACATATTCCCGTTCAAAGCCCCCATCCCCACACTCATTCATTACACTGATAAAATCAATGGCTTTATAAGAAACTGGAGCACCGCACAGGCCGAGTGGCATGCGATAGAATGGCAACCTTCCGGCTGACGTGCGGGTTTCAGAGCACAATGAGCTTGAACTTGAAAACATAAAAAGAAAAGCCGAGACCCTCCCTCTTCTCTTCTCCCGCAGGCCCAAGGTACCATTCGTCAACTGGTATTTTCTGCAGAAGTGGCCCTGTATCAGTACGGCAGCACGCGGCAAGAGGCTGAATTCACTTCTACCAGCTACCTGTAATGCGAGATGGACCATTTTCAAGGACAGAGTCTGCTTTGGTTCTGCTCGGTGAATTCCGGCGTCTAGTTGACCTGGGGACACCCGAATGAAATCAAATCGGAAATGTTCTTTGCCGTTAACTTATTTGTACTGTCTGAGCCCATATTATGATCTCAGAATGTAAGATTAGGTCCAGAATGTAAGAAAGCTGAGTAGTCCATCATACTGTGATGTCTTAGAATGGTCGTGGCATGGATATTCACCCCTGCTCCTACTGGAGAGCTAGTTAACGGTTCCACTGGTTCCACTGGCCAGTGCCCCTCCTCTCCCTACTCCTCATACGCCGCTTCCCTGGCCTCTGACACATGCCCATCGCTTCCTACTGCACAGGAGTGGGTATTGGAGGGTGCCAGGGCAAACAGATGTGCCCCCAGGATGAAACTCCTGTTCGCCATTAGCGCCTGGCAGTGCCCGCCTGGCACTGTGAGATCCAAGCTGCAGCATTATCATCCGGGACGACAGGATGAACATGGAGACTGAACTCGAGCTCAAAGCAAACTGGCATCATCAGCGTCCCTTTAATGGAACTGGCACAAATTTAGGCTGAACCACCTCGCCGGTTATCAAGCCGGCAATTTGGATATCAGACACGTCTCTCCAAGGTCAAATCATCTGTGCCTGCTTTTAGAAGGAAGCTGATCCTATAATGTGAGGGGGGACCGGGAGTCCTTGAGATGTTGCTTAATAGGACTCTGAGAAAATGGGAGGTCCTGAATGAACTGGAGTCACCATGCCAAGGATGACTTCAGAAAATGGCCAGAGTCACTAAAGCACATGGAGCCTTTCTAAGGGGAAATGCATTGTGGGTCTGCAAATGCATTGTGGGTCTGCAAATGCATTGTGGGTCTGCACCTGCCCAGAGCACACAAACACTGGAGTGCAGGCCCCCAGAGACCAAAGCAAACGATTCAAAAAAACACACCGCTAGATATAAACAGGCATAACAGCATATGGTTAAAATTCCCATCCCTAAACATCAGCTGCTACTCACTTAAAACAGCTCCTGTACTCCAGTGCCTGCAGCATGTTAGTCTGTAGTTTATTTTAATTTTCACAGGTCGTCTGGCCCCACCCGCATGGCACGCCCACCACTTCGCCCGCCCTCACACGTGTCACAAAAAAAGGTCATTATTGCAAAACTCAACTGACCAATAGGTGGCAGCGGCGTTGCACAGGGGCCAGCCACGTCCGGCAGAGGTTTACACGAAAGGAACAGCAGCGGCCGTTTGTGTTTGGGGGCTCACAGGAAAATGCGAAAAATCCCAGATGTAGGGAGAAACTGTGTTTATGCGGAGCAGCTTGCTAATGGGATTTGCACTTCACAGCTCTGAGCTCACCTGTCCACTCAGCTTGTGCTGAAAAGCATCTGAAACCACCAGTTTATCCTCCTGAGACCCCACCCATTCATTTATGTCCATTGCAGTGGACATGTTGTCTTTGCATCTATCTTTTCGCTGATGTAAGGAAACATATTTATTCCTGTTGTGGACATGCTGTGAAATTAGGAATAAATTGGAAAAAAATCTAAATTGTAATGTCTTACTTCCTCTAAAGACAGATATCCTAAAATTGAAGGACACCTGTTTCCTTGGCTCTCAGGAATAAACCCTTATTCAAGTTCATCGGCCATTTCCTGAAGTGGCATCAAAGTCATCCAATGTCACCTCATTCAAAAATAAGTCAGCAGCGGCCCGAGGTACATAAACGATAGCATGACAAACAGCCTTCCTTTTTCATGAATATAACCGGCTAGCAAATTGAAAAAGAACACAGATCTATCAAGTCGCAGTCTAACCCCTCCCCTACCATCTCTTATAGACAAAGGTGAATAAATCACACATCAGCTGCCAGGGGCCCCGAGGCGAGTCAGGAGCTAACAGAAAGGAAAGGGTCTGCAATCCAGAGCTCGGTGAGCCAAGAAAATATCACCAATTTGTCAGTGATGTTACCCCCCCATCCCTCAAATCTGCATCCCTTCCTCATGACCACCAGGTGGCGTCTCTATGCGGCAGGTCTTAGAGTCATGAGCACCTGGCTTCAGGAGGGTCCTGGGAGTGCGTGTTCTACTCTCAAGCCTCAATACATCATTCCTGCAGTTGCAAAGACATTACCACAGGATCCATTGGTTTACGTTTCACTGCTGTGCCAGTCATTCTCTTAACGTGTGTTCGTAAGTCACATAAAAAGATCTCATATTAATTAATCCTGTTCATCTGCTAATTACTCCTTTGATCCTAATTGATATGACCACACTTTCCTAAACTGACTAAAAATAAGTCTGAAGTCTAAATAAACTGAACTAGTAAATAACTGTTGCACAGGACCTGGTTCAGCCTCCAGGAGGTCCAATATCTCTTTTGTACAGAAACACTGGACTTCTTGTGTCGAAAGAGAAAAAAACATGTTAGCTTTTTTTTTTCACGCAAACAAGCTTGAAATTGACACAAACAAAATGCAACGACAATTTTCTGCTTGTTCGTGTGGAAAGAAGCAATATGTTTTGACACTTCACGACATTCCGTTTCGGGGTTTGAGAATGGTCTGGGCGCTCTCAGGCCTTCCCACAGCGAGATGCCTCTCCAAAGAGGGGCTATATTACAGCTCAGCAGACCCTCAATGGGTCACGTTGGTTCCTTTCGCTGATTCTGTACTCACCCGTGGATTGAACTTTAGCAACACTACCTGCAAGTGGGACAGTCTAGCTGACAGTTATGGGGATTTTCTAACTCTGAGGGGTGTGGATTTGAGCCACAATTTAGTCAGAGGCAGCGTCCCTCAGAGATGCTCGCACAATCGGCAGAAATCCAGCTGTGGGTGTTACACAGAAAAAGGCCACCTCAGCCCAGGCACGTCAATGTCACTGAAAAAAAGAGTAAAATATTTATGGTGCATTTTCTGATGTCATAGATTCAAGAGGATAAGACTCGTTAGCAAATCTGACACTAAAAGCAGTGTTGCCCACTGGGGGGCAGGGAGGTCCCATGATGCATTTGGGTCATGTTACATCATGGGACAGGGCAGATGAAGGCAGGCATGTGCAGGCTTGCCCCATTCCGGGACTTTTCCGCTTAATTACCTTCCCGAAGTGGCATGGTTGCGGTTGGCCACCTGGGACTCCTCATTGTCCGTTCCCGTAAACATCAAAACCCCTGTCAGCCAAACTAAACATCCACCATACTTCCCAGCATTCAGCTGTAGCTTGATCAAGCCAGTGCCCTGGCTTGGTTATTCGGGGCGAGCTGGACATCTGTAAGTGTTGGACCCCCAGGCGAGTATTATCTGCTCTGTAACATCTCACATATTGAAGCTTTGACGGGGAAAGAAAAGCATTCAGAGATGCCAAGTTGCCTGCCTTGTTTAGGGGGGGGGGGGGGGTTTACTTCATCACACCCTTTGAAGAGCATATCTACACACCGCAGACATAAACAAGAGGAGCTGGAGGACTGTAGTGGAGTATTAAACTCAGACTGCGAGCTGGTGATTTAAATGCAAAGCCCAGATCGCGGCGGGGGCGGAGCCAGGGCCCCCGTGTGCCTTCATCTCACCCCCATTTGGGCAACCGTTAGCAGGAGGATGGCCCAGGAGGATGGCCCAGGAGGATGGCCCAGGAGGATGGCCCAGGAGGATGGCCCAGGAGGATGGCCCAGGACTGCAGCCAAAGCCTCAGAGGAAGGTTGCAAAGGCAATTAGGTCAACAGCAGAATGCTGACCCCATTCCCAAGGAGGGCATGGCGTTCTGCATACTCTAAACCCACGGCTGCCGCTTCCGTTCCAAGGCATCCAACGCTCAACCCTCCTAACAGCGTCCAATTCCATCACCCTCGAAAAGGTGCGACCAGTCAGCAAGTCACAGATGTGGAGTAAAGCCACGGAGGTCAGATTTCCGGCGGAGTACTCACCCCGGTCGGTGTCATAGAGAAACACAAAGCGACTCCAGTCGTAGTGGTCCAGCAGGCTCAGCAGCGCCCCCCGGATGGAGGGCCGGAGCTGCAGGACGAACTGGCTCTCGCCCTCGGTGGGGAAGCTGGGCGTGATCAGCGAGATGTGCAGGGCACTACAGAAAGAGGTGAGCGTGTGCACGGAGCGCTTGTCGTACAGGCCGAAGATGGCGAAGACGCCGCGGGAGTACTGGGAGCAGACTGGGAGGGGGGAGAGAGAGGAGTGACGGGTTAGGGTCTGAACTGGTGTTCGCACAAACTACACAGGCCAAAGGGCTGAAGCAGTATATTGATATTACAGAGAGCTGTGGAATCGCACCTGAAGAATGACCCTCATAGAAAGACAGTAAAAAAGGAAGGAGCGAGATACAGGGAGATGAGAGGAGCCAGGAGGAGTTTAGGCCTGCAAGCAAGGCAGTCTGACAGCGTGTGGCAGACACCCCCCTCCAGCACACCTAGAGCGCACGCACGTCACGAGGGGGGGGCGAGGAGGTGGGACTTCGCCTTGGGGTGGGCTAACATCCGGTGTGAGTGACTCGTACACACACACACACGCACGCAAACCTCCCGTAGCTAATACCCTCGTCCTGCAGCCCGCAGGCGCTGTGAACCGGCATGCAGATGGCGAGTCCTGAACGGTGACAAAAAAACCTAAGAATCTGGCCGTCGGGAGGCAGCCAATCAGAGATCTCTTCACGGGCCGGCATTGAGGCCGCCGCTCCTGGCAGGCCACGCTTCCTCGGTCCGACCGAGTGCTTTGTTCTCCGCCAGCTGCCGGCCTGCGGCGGACTAAACCCAGAGGCAGAAGAGGGGTTTTCCTGGACGCCAGACCGCCCCGGCCTGCGCTGGCGAGATGCACCGTGCCGCTGCGGCCACGCAGGTGTGTGATGGGGAGGGGGGAAGGGGGAGGGCTATGGAGAGCCTGAATTCACAGGAGCAGGGATTCAGGACCCCGAACCCTTCGTAAACAAGCGTGAATCCTTAACGAGCAGAAGGCTGAGTCTGAAGGCCCCCTTTCTTCCCGGCGGCGGGGGGACAGCTGTCAGGGCCTTCAGCAGCTCTGGCCGAGTGAGCGAGCCGCGGCTGCGTGCGCAGGCCTTAACGCCCGCGGCGTTACTCTGCAGGGGGTTTAAATCGCACACGTGCCCCACACGCTCAGATACACAGAAACGCATGTCTTACTGGCTGCACCCCTGCCCCCCCCCTTACCCACAGTGCTTTGCATGAGATGTTTTCATTGCTGTAATTGGAGAGGCAGCGAGTGGCGGTGATGAGCGGGATTCTCGCTGAGCCTGTTGCTCCGATTTGCTCCGCTCTAATTGCCTGCTGTAGCTTCCATCAGAGCTGTCTTCCCCAACCCCCCCCCCCCAAACAAGACCAATTCAATTAACCCCGCCCAGTCCCGCGCCAGAGTGCCATTCCACACACCCCAGGCTGTGCGGAGTAATTAAGGCGGCCCGGCGCCCCCAGTGGGAGACCCCCACTCACAGAGAAGCCCCTTAAGACAGATTAATCTAATTCTGAACCCCCCACATGCACCAGTTTAATTTGGGACCCTAAACGCACATGGGAACATTCCGGAACAATCTTTGAGATCTGAGTAAAATTGCAGTGCTTTCTGTTCTTTTTTCCACATGAAGTTTAACTGGATAATATGCTGCTAATGGCTTAAAAAAAGCAAATAAATATCCAGTTGTGTCATTTTACTTGTTGAAAAAAAACATAAGGGATTGATATTTACATTTAATTTGGGGTTTGGTTTTCAGCTCCACCGTAATGCTGCCTCTAACAGTCTTCGATTGCAGCTTCTTCACTAGGTCTCTTGGGGCATGTATTGGCCATTATTTGTAAACTACAAGTCAGTGCCACAATCAAAAGTAATACTGGACAGTTATCCAGGCATAAAGATCATGTTAAGATGGGTGTAATGGCCATGAGGGGTGGATCAGAAATTCCCACACAGCTGGAAGATGGCACCCTGACTTTCATTTCTGTGGCCAGTGAGTGAGGGGTGGGGGCCAGAGGCGATGGCTGCTGGAAAGCCCCAGACGGAGGGCCCTAGATGGAGGGCCCCAGATAGAGGGCCCCGGACAGAGAGCCCCAGACAGACCGCCCTAGATGGAGGGCCCCAGATAGAGGGCCCCGGACAGAGAGCCCCAGACAGAGCACCCTAGACGGAGAGCCCCAGATGGAGGGCCCCAGATGGAGGGCCCTGGACAGAGAGCCCCAGACGTGGAGCCCCAGATGGAGGGCCCCAAATGGAGGCCCCCAGATGGAGGGCCCCTGATAGACAGCCCCAGATGGAGGGCCCCTGACAGAGAGCCCCAGATAGAGGCCCCTGACAGAGAGCCCCAGATGGAGGGCCCCTGACAGAGCGCCCTAGATGGAGGGCCCCTGACGGAGGGCTCCAGACAGATGGCCCTAGGTGGATCTCCGGTTTCAGCCCCACCTCCATCCTGCTTCAGCGCCCCCCGGTGCTGACACTGCGGCACCTTTTATTTACTGTCAGCTGGCCCTTTCATTCCAGCGGCCCGTGGGCTCTGCCTGCCACCCCAGCATCTCTCTCCCCTGGCGGGGCGGCAGAGGCAGGGCTGCAGGGCGTCCTAAGACCCCCATCAATGGAGCCGCTGTGGCCACCTGCTGCAACCCCCTCCTCCCCCGATACTACAGATTGCAGAGCCTGGTCGCGCCTGGCGCCCCCCTCTGCTTGGCGCCAGCACTGCGGCCTCGTCCCCGCTAGCGACAGGCCCCCTGATCAGTGCGGGTGCGAGGTTCACTGGATAGAACTGGCTGACTGCTGCCTTAGCCGAGGGGAGAAGACAAAGTGACGTTCATCCCCATTGATGGGCTTCCAAAGGGCCACGGAGGGGCCCCGGCTTTCTTTAAGCAGGCCCATCACGGCGTGGGGGGGCAAGCTGGCGGCCTCTTGGAGATGCATCCCCATTCACTCTGTCTTTTATTAATTAGTGCTTTCTCCTTCCTCTCGCTCCCTCACAGAACAGAGCAGCAGCTGTGCCCCCCCCCACCCCGGCTATGCTTTCCTCGGATGCATGGGGGCTCCGGACTCCACATCGAGGCCGCCTCTGGGATCGTTTGGGTAATTCTGGCCATTTCTATCATCGTGTCCGTTTCGGGGATCGCCCCACTATCCTGACTAGCTGTTCGTGGCGACGACTGAAATAAAATTTTGATCATCTTATCGACCGCTGTGAGGGCAGCTCTAGCTCAAAATATCTACGATGGCGTAGACCGTGTCCTTGTGTTTTTCTGTGGCCAGAACGAACCTCTGTGGACTGCGTGAGAGTCTGATTCTGGAAAAACATAAAGTAGCCAAACTTTGGAAGTAAGGATTTAAAAGTAAAGATAAGTTAAGGCACCATGCAGGAGGGGGGCGCCACTGAGCTTGCAGGGGGTGTCGTTTATTAATGGAGGTGTTTGTTCACATAGTGACAGTGAGGTTAGGCTCTTCTTTTTGTATAACCGCAACGGCTCACACACCCCGAGGGCAGCTGGTCCAGCCCACTGCTTGCTAAGACTCATCTGCATGAGGTCACTATCCCTGAAACATGAGAGCTCATTTGCATATTACTAATACGCATAATCAGTGGTATTACAGTTTCACTTTGGCACACTGAGATTTTCCTCTATTTAACGAGCGGAGAAATAAAGAAACGTGCATAATTAAAATACAACCGGACAGAAAATTAAAGGAACAGAATAAAGGGGACGCTTTGTGTTTCCGTGCGGAAGCCTCCGATCGCCCCGCCGGGTCTCTCTCTCCGCAAGCAGGAGACTCCAGTTCCCCTCAGAGTCTGCGGACACAGGAGCTCGACTCATCCTTCCTGGAGTCGTCCTCCGATGGCAGGAACGCCGATGATGATCCACGAAAATGCCATGTCCCGACTCGCCGACCCTCGTCCCCGAATCTCCCGCTGCCGTCACAAACAAACCCAGCAGCTGTTTTAACTTGAAAGCCTGTTTTTTTCACAGAAATGCCCCCTCCACTGCCGGAAGCCTTGGTAACCTTAGCCAGGAGACATTAATAGCCCTATCGAGCAAAGGGTAACGTGACCCCGGAATCACATTTCCTCCAATAAATATAAATCTGGTACTCGTAGCCAGTCAGATCCGTGAAGAAAAAAGGTAAGTCATGGAGCTGAGAGTAGCCATAAGGAACCCAATGGTGACATCACTCAGCTGCAGGATTTGAACCAGCGACCTTCCGATCACAAGTACAGCAGCCTAACCCACTGAGCCACACATGCCACCACAAAACCGCAGAAGGATTTTTAGTGCCTCGCCTGAACCACGGAACTACACCAGTCCAGCAAAAGGCAGGATATCTTCTGTGGTTCTGGTATAAATTCAGTTGCTCGGCCCATTACTGGAGTCGAGTTCTTGACAGAGAAGCGTGTGTCTGAGATGGGAAACGGCAACTTAGTATCGTGGAAATCAGGAATGGGAGGTGACAATGAGGTACGGGGAGCAGGCCATTAGTGCCCCCCCCCCCCCACCCCCCCCCCCCCCCCAACGCCCCTTGCCCCCTCCCCTCAACCACTACACTCATCCCCACAAAACCCCACCAT
>JAABNY020000035.1:2491009-2508440 GCA_015164015.2 Brevimyrus niger
GGGGCCCTGGGGCGGCAGTGTCCAAGCTGCGGGGATGTCCCCCCATTCTGGGGGTCGCCCCCCCCCCCGGCCTCCAGAGGAAAAGCTGATGGGTTAGCCCCCCCCCCCCGACCTGGAGGGACCCACCCCCACGCTATCTCTCCCGGCAGTGTGGATAGACTAATCCCTAATTAGAGAGCAGGACTTCCTGCCAGGACTCCCCCCTCTTTCCCATTAACCCAGCAAATCTCACAAGGTGGGAAGGGGGGGGGGGCAGCGATAATCCCAGAAAAGCCCCCCCATAGCTTAAGCAGGTGCACATGTCCACTGCCTTTCCAGATCCCCTCCTGTCATTGAACACAACCTGCGCCTGATATGTGTGCTACTATTTCTACCGATTAAAGGAACAGTACAATAAGGTCATGGCTCATTTGCATACGGTGACATCATCATAGGTAATTGTGTCAATGCCGGGGGCGTGACACTACAGATTTTGGGCCTAATGAAAGCAGATCACGTGGGGCCATCACTTCACAGCCCCACCCTGAAACCCACATGACCAAATCAAAGCTTTAACTTTAATTATTTCATTAACTTTACCTTTGTGGGCTGGCTGCTTGGGTACTTAACACCCTCGTTCACGAATGATGAGCTATGAAAATGTATTTATAACTGTCAAAACATACGTTGAAACCCATTTATTTTGTACATGACATCAGGGGCAGAGCGGATTTAGAGAGCGAGCATGAATTACGTTACCTTTCTCCAAGTTCAAGTTAAAGTTCAATTTAATAAAGCAGGAAATTGCAAACTCTTCTCAATTTTTCAGGGAGATGACGATAAATTAGAAAGCCCAGTAAGTAATTATTTGACGGACTAGCCACCTAATTTCACTTACGTTAACATTACCTATAAACTTTGAATTAACCGATTCATTTGCCTCACATGGAGATGGAGTATGATCAAAACTATATATGAACCTTTCGTTGAGAAAAACTGAGTGAGCAATACTCTCCCTCTCATTTCTCTTTCAATACTTTATAATCTCAGTTTTTGTAGTCTTAGGCAGGATAACCAATATTGGCTAACCGATGCTGGCTAAGCGATAGTGGCTAACCGATGCTGGCTAACCGATGCTGGCTAACTAATGTGTTGTGAGGATGAAGGCAATGCTTAAGCAGAGGGGGAGTACAAAGGATGTCTGATTTGCTTTTTTTTGCCAAAAAAAGAGATGAACACAATAGGGCCCCTGTCTCTCACTCCCTGCTTCAGTAACCTAAAAGAATGACAAAGTCTGGTGAATAACTGGAAAAACTGCACAGGCTAACAGCATTGTGCTGTTCCCATCTTCCCTGTCTCCGTCCCATCCCAGACCCTCACAGAGGCATCACTCTTTCATGATTTGGCAGCATACTAAAGTAAAAGCAGTCCCAGTAGAACAGGGGAACCCCTGGGTCTCACAGCAAACCCCCACCCCCTCCCCTCCCCCAGGAGTGTGGCCGCTGTCAAGCCACACAAAGCGTGACCTCATGTATTAACGAGGGGGCGGGTGCAATCAGGTCCTACTTTCTTCAGTCTCTCATTGGAACTCTAGTCATCTGGACCATTCATGTCCCATAAATCCCTCTGATTGATGACACCCAGACCGGCCCCCATCCTAGCCAATGAGTAAAGGAGGCTTGTGCCACAAGACCCCCCCCGAATGGCCCTGTGACCCCATGAGGATGGAGAGGCACTGGGGGGATGATTGGGGGTATGGAAATGGGAGGGGGCAAATTGCATATCACGACAGGGGGTTGATTGTTGAAACGCGAAAGAGTGAATGAGTGAAACCTGAAGAAAGAGGGAAAGCTGCACATCCAGCCCCTCTGTGACTAAAAGCTGCACATTCAGCCCCTCTGTGTCTAAAAGCTGCACATCCAGCCCCTCTGTTACTAAAAGCTGCACATCCAGCCCCTCTGTGTCTAAAAGCTGCACATCCAGCCCCTCTGTGACTAAAAGCTGCACATCCAGCCCCTCTGTGTCTAAAAGCTGCACATCCAGCCCCTCTGTGTCTAAAAGCTGCACATCCAGCCCCTCTGTGACTAAACGCCACTGTGCATCAGGCACTGGACCATTTGTCTGACCGCGGGGGAAAATTCCAAGTGTGACCAAAGGGGGGCAGTAAGCAGTAAGTAGGCGGTCAGTAGCCAGCCTGCAGCAGATGTGTGATTCCAGTGGAGGATTGAAGACTCCCGTGGTCCTGATAGGAAGGACAGTGGGAGCCTGAGAGTGTCAATCTCCAATCGGCACAGCCTTTATCACCATCGTGACGGAATCTGTTAGTACAGATACTAAATGACCACCAGTGCAGGAACGGTGCATTTTATCTAAGGAAATATTTTAAATACTGACAAAAATCTAACTAAAAATTTTATTTCAATTCAATTCATATTATTTAGCACCTTTTCCCAACAAAGTCAAAGGAGCTTAACAAGAGTGTGTAGCAAACTATTACTCTCTCATTACTATGTCATTTATACCACATGGCTCATGAGACAGGTGAAAGGAAAGAGGACGAACGAATGCCAGAAGATAAGGGGTCCAAGGTCAACTGGCTGCCCAACTCCACCAGGCATGCTAACACTCTGTAATACAAGGGAACGGGGCTACTTTAATAACAGCGAGGTGTGAGCTGTCATCATTAAACCTCCAGTGCCATCATGCCTTTGATAGTATCCTAATAAATCATGATGTCACAAATGAAGCAGTCAGCGGCCCGGTGAGCAAAAGGCCGATTCTGAGAACAGAAACCAGCAAGCGGGACATGGAATTCACACGCGTTCGGTTAATCTGCGCGCTGACCTGATACGGCAAAGCCCCCAGCCGCATTTCAATCTGAATATGATCTAAATATGAACCTGCTGAGCTTTACTCAAGGCTCATTGTTCACGTGGCACCTTTGTGCTCTAGCTGCCAGACCGAGGATGGTCATGGAGCCATGATTTCTGCTCCAGTTCAGCTAATTCATCATTTTATTGGCTCTTTATGCTTCAAGAGATCCTCAGCGGGTCCCTTAGACGTGTCCATTGGCTCCTGCCTTTGGAGCGGCATTGAGCGAAAATGCCCCAAGTTCTCAGATGCGACTTCGCCGTTATAGAGAAAGAGATAGAGAAATAGATAGAGAAAGAGATCGAGGAAGAGAAGGCCACAGATCCTCATCTCAGGTAGTGAGACAGGAAGAGGAAGCCAGACAGAGCAAGTAGTGATGACCAGAGGTGGAGATTTCAGGTCCAGAAAGTAAAAATCCAAACCAGGATTTTGTTTCAACCAACCAGTTGAATATAAAGAGTCACAGTCGCAGGGCACTCAACTGGTTGGTTGAAACAAAACCTTGGTCTGGATTTCTACTTTCTGGACCTGAAATGTCCACCTCTGGTGATGACACAGAAGAGGAAGTTTGACAGAACAGGTACTGGTGAGACAGGAAGGGGAAGCTAGACAGAGCAGACAGTGATGAGACAGGAAGGGGAAGCTAGACAGAGCAGACAGTGATGAGACAGGAAGGGGAAGCTAGACAGAGCAGACAGTGATGAGACAGGAAGAGGGAGGTGGCTAGATCATGTAGTGGGTATTTCCCATAGCTTGGATGAAGACACAGCTGGCATTTACACTGACACTGGTCTGTCTCCATTCCACTGTTCTTCCCCTGAACACAGTCGAACCCGGGGCACTGGCCGTCGTCACTCGGGCAGAGCAGTGGCGGCAGTGATGCGGAGCTGGGGAGCATCATCTGCCCGTGCAGGAAAACCCGCTTATGCCAAACAAGAAAGGCTTCGTAATGATTATGCCCCGTGAACAAAGCTCGCAGTTCTGTACAGACTCAGGGGGAAAAAAAAAAAATCAAATCTCCATTTCAGGACTAAAAAATGGGAGCATTAAATGGGAAAACATCTGACTCCTGAATGAAACCGATTTTATGACTGAATTGATAATCTTTTGATGTTGCCGATTCAGATAAATTGTCAGGTTCAGCATTCCCTTGCCCCCCCCCCTCCATTTTCTGAGCAGATTTCACACATGCTCTCTGAGCTTAATTTAGCTATTGATTTTACTCACCACTGAAAAAATATGAAATATTGCCGTGCCTCGTACTGCCTCTGGAGATAGAAACCATTGGAACAAACTAATAGTTCATGGAACAACTGCTCATTGCACAAATAGTTTCCTGATGAGAAGTAAAAGCCTTCAAATAACCCGAATGCCTGGGATGCGGTGTCTTCGGCGGCACAGGTAGGAGACGCCCTGGGGATCCCCTCAGAAGCCCCACCGCAGGTCCACCAAGCCAGTCATCAAGGCAGAAGCAGATTACCACCCACTGGCCGTATAAACTCGAGTTTTAGGACCAGAAGCAGCCTTTTATAGAGCTACAAGGCATATCAAAAACCCAAACGGATCATTAAAAATGCACATGTAAAGAAACAAAGAACAGAAAGCAAAACCCCAGCCCTTAAAAAAGAGATAAAATAATGCTACAAAGTGTTAAACTCTGGGATGGCAAATATTAAAACACCAAAAGCCGATAAAATAATATGAACTAAAGCTGGTGAAACCCCAGAATGCAAACTAAAGGTCCCACAGGCTGCTTACTGCTCCGGTGTGATGGCCAGAGGCATCCAGTGAAATGCACTCTGTCACACTGGCTGCTACGAACGGCCCTGAGGACAAACGGCACGGGCCGCTCCAAATGTGACTATCAAACAAGCTGGGGTGAGAGACGAGGAACTGCATAACAGCCAGGGGGGGGAGCTGGACTCACAAGAGACACACGAGCGGAAAGAAGGATCATTCAGGAAAGCACAGATAAAGGAAAGAGGATCACTCAGGAAGACAGATGGAAGGAAAGGAGGATCACTCAGGAAGACACACATTAAGGAATCACTTAGGAAGATACATGGAAGGAAAGGAGGATCACTAAGGAAGACAGAGGGAAGAAGAAGAGGATCACTCAAGAGGACACATGTAAGGAAAGGAGGATCACTCAGGAAGACACAAGTAAGAAAAGGAAGATCACTCAGGAAGACACACATAAATGAATCACTTAGGAAGATACATGGAAGGAAAGGAGGATCACTAAGGAAGACAGAGGGAAGAAGAAGAGGATCACTCAAGAGGACACAAGTAAGGAAAGGAGGATCACTCAGGAAGACACACATAAGGAAAGGAGGATCACTCAAGAAGACACACGTAAGGAAAGGAGGATCACTCAGGATGACAGATGTAAAGAAAGGAGGATCACTCAGGAAGACACATCTAAGGAAAGGAGGATCATTCTGGAAGACACACCTAGGAAAAAAGGGTCACTCAGGAAGACACACCTAGGAAAAAAGGGTCACTCAGGAAGACACAAGTAGAGAAAGGAGGGTCACTCAGGAAGATGCATGTGGAAGAAAATGAGAAATCAGGGAGACAGATGGAAGGAAAGGAGGATCCACTGAGGAAGATGCATCACAGTAAAGGAGGATCACTCAGCAAGACACACTAAAGAATAGGAGAATCACTCAAGAAAATTCACTTAAGGAAAGGAGAATCACTCAAGAAGATTCATGTAAGGAAAGGGAGAAGACATAGGTAAGGAAAGGAAAATCACTCGGGAAGACACATGGAAGGAAAGGAGCATCACTCAGGAAAACACACATGAGGAAGGGAAGATCACTCAGGAAGACATGGAAGGAAAGGAGGATCACACAAGAAGATTCACTTAAGGAGAGGAGGATCACTCAAGGGGATTCACTTAAGGAAAGGAAGATTACTCAGAAAAACACAAGTAGGGAAATGCAGGAAGATGCATGAAGGAAAGGAGCAATCATGGAGACAGATGGAAGGAAAGGAGGATCACTGAGGAAGACACACCAAAGAAAAGGAGGATCACTCAAGAAGATTTACTTAAGGAGAAGAGGATCACTGAGGAAGACATAGGTAAGGAAAGGAAGATCACTGAGGAAGACACATGAAAGGAAAGGGGGATCGCTTAGGAAGACACAGGAAGGGATGGAGGATCAATGATGAAGACAAACAAAAGGAATGGAAAAAAACTGAGGAATATACACTGAAGAAAAGAAGGATCACTCAGGAAGACACATGGAAGGAAAAGAAGATTACTCAGGAAGACAGACGGATGGAAAGGAGGATCACTTAAGAAGATTCACGTAAGGAAAGGAGAACCATTTAGGAAGACAGATGGAAAGAAAGGAAGATCACTCAGGACGACAGACGGAAGGAAAGGAGGATCACTCAGGAAGACAGACGGATGGAAATGAAGATCACTTAAGAAGATTCACATAAGGAAAGGAAGATCATTTAGGAGGACTCATGGAAGAAAAGGAGGATCATGGTTGCAGATGTACATGAGACCCCAAAGAATTAGAATTTAGTGAACAGTGGTCATTGTCAACACACCACAGCAAAGCACACAGGGCGCAACAATGAAATGTGTCCTCTGCATTTAATCCATATGTGACCTTCATGACATAGCAGGGGGCAGCTAATTCGGCGCCCGAGGAGCAGTGTTTGGGGACGGTACCTTGCTTAGGGTACCTCAGTGGTGACTTGTTGGTGGGGGATTCGAACCTGCAATCTTTCGATTGTAAGCGCGCTTCCCTAACCATCAAGCCACTACTGCCCCAAGCAAGTGTCCTTTATACAGATGAACATGGGGACAGTCCCCCCCCCCCACCATGGTAGGGGTTCTCCTTGGATCAGCAAGATGCCATTATGAATAGAGAGGGACCAGGGCTTCTACCACTAGCTGTGGGAACTAGTTCTCACTAAGTAGTGGTGCACAGTCAGGTTACATCTGCACCATAATAACTGACACCATAATTTTGCTTGCAGGCTCTAGACTAAGAGCCATATTAAGCCCAGCTTCTGCCTCAGGCCTTGATGAGAAGCATCCACCCGTTCCCCCACCCTGTGTGAGGGGAACACGTCATCACCAGGTCACACACTCACAGGCGTTGGTCACAGCGAAGCTGTTCGCCGTCTCGATGTTGTCCACATGGGGAACCAGGTTGAAAGGCGCCTCCGTGGCGTTGGGGCTGGTGTTGTGCAGGAATATGGCCAGTCGAAAGGCTGTGTACTCCTGGTCTGTGTTTCTGATGAAGAGCCCCCCTGTGGAGCGATAGTCAGAGCGAGAGAAACAGGAGGAGAGGGAAAGAGGAAGGGAGGGAGGCAACAGAAAATGCTAAGAAAGGCATCTCACGAAAGAAAAACACACAAATGGAAAAACGAGACACACCTGAACAGTTTGGGCAACTTAGAATGTTTAAATGTTTAAAATGAGGTACCTTAGACCCTGGCATATGCCTGCATTAAAATTCAGATGTGAGGAGGAAAAAGGAATCGTATCCACGTTTCCTAGACTGTACTTTAAACTCAGTTGCTTGTAATACTGTAGCAATTTAATTTAATTTCAAACGGGTGGTGTGTAATCCAGCGATATGCAAATGTCAGGCCAAGAAAATGGGAGTTTTTACGTGGACCCGGCGGAGCGTGCATAACGCATGAAGTTCAGCGGCGGAGTCTCATTAGATCACGTCCTCCGTACCCCCACAATAAATGATGCAGCGCTGGAATAAATTAAAGCATCCCCTCTTTAAGGATGCTTACGGGGCACGCGCACCGAGCGCGGGTTTGGGGACGCACGATAATTAGGTGCAGGCGACATTGTACAAAATGAAACTTTGAAGGGAAGCCATCAGTGATGTGACAGTATGGCAGAGACGAAGCATCCCATCACGGACTGACGCCGAAGCCGAATACTGCAGTGACGGCTTGAAACAGAAAAACAGCCAAAAAGCCAAGAACAAAAGCCCACTAAAACATTAATGAGTCTAGGACGGCAATAAAATACTAATACCACTGGCAAAATACTAACACGCCCGCAACAACCTTCGGCGCAAAAGGAAAAAACACACAAACGTCAATAATTCGCCAATTTCAGTTAGGTGCAATTGATAAAACGGCTGCTCCCTTTTAAACACACTTTGTATGATTAAAATCATGTGCACTAACGGCAGCTCAGCATAAAGTATACCCCGTTATGGAAATAAATAATAAAAACCCATGTTTTTTCAACAGCACTGTTTAACGGAGCGGTGCATTTTGAAAAGCCGCCACTTAATTACTTACCAATTTGAACGCTGCTTGGGAAAGCCCCCATTGTCATCCCCCAAAAGCCAGAGAAAAGCAAAAGAAGCTGTTGACAAGTAATCCTCATTTTTAGTTAAAAACTGTTGATAGACATCGAGGATGAGCGCTCGCGATGAAAAAAAGAGAAAGCGAGTTTTAGCAATCCATCCTGGCCCTTTTCCCCGCAGTGCCCACTGCCGCTGGAAAGGGTTTGTCCGGCGGAGGATCTAACACATGCAAGATGGGGGAGCGACTCGCCAGTGGTGGGGTCCTTCTAGTGGCTGCATGGGGAGATGAGACATGCGCTTTCTTTCTTTCTCTCTCTCTCTCTCTCTCTCTCTCTCTCTCTCTCTCTCTCTCTCCTTTCCCTCCACACACTTGCGCGCTTCCATTCTCTTTCCTCTTTTCTGTATCCCCTCCTTTGCTCCATGCCGTCCTTTAAAACATCCCTTCTTACTCGGTGGTTACCGAAATACCCTCAGTTCTACTGTGTGGGAAAGAGCCGCATTCCGCCGAACGGAGAGGATTTTACCCCATGACGGCGTTATTAAACGCGTCGGCATTACTGTCGCTTTGCAGCTTTTATCTTTCTTCCTTAGTCATGGCTGGCTGCGTTTTGCCTGAATTATAACGCTCCTGTCGGTTTCTGGAGCGAGTGCAACTTTGGTATGCACGCAATTTGTATTATCAAAAGCAAAGACAATCCGTAAACCAGAGCTCTGGGGCATCATGCTACACCAAACCCTATTCATTTTGCATTTGGATAAGCCAAGGTATAAGGCATAGTTTTATCAGTTGTGTAGTATTAAGGGATGCCAGAATCCAGGGGTGTGTTCTGTAAGCTATGTAACCTCACAATGTAGCAGGTTATGTGAGATAAACGAATTCACTTAAAAACACAATATGAAAAATCTGAAGGCTTCTTACCTTCTAAACTATGTGTTTAGCCTGGTTGTACATAAGAGACGAACATCAGTGCATGTATGATATTAGAGTCAACATTCACATTACTTCACATTGGCAGTCGTTAGCCCCGTATAATATAATCACAGGACGTGTTAAGTGCTACTCATGCAGCTGTCATCTGCAGATTTATGAGTCGACTCAGGAGCTGAACCCACATAAAGTGCAGCCAGGAGACACGAGGAACAGCAGCTGACTCTCTGAGATCCTGGGCCCCATATCCACCAAAGGAGAGCTGTGTGTGACCCCAGCCTGCAGCTGTCCGTGGTCCTGAGGCCACAAGGAGCCGCCCCTCGGGTCAGGTGGTGCGTCAGCACTTTAAATAACACTTGAAACAAGCTTGAACCAGGCACGGTTCGCCATCTGGACCTGAAACTGGACCAGTACCCTGACTGAGCCGTCGAGATCCACTCTGTGAACGTGCGGCAGGTGCCTCTCAGTAACGGCTTTACACAGGAACTCAGAGATGCTCCAATTACCTCCCCAGGATGTAAATAGCCTCTTACTGTCGTGTCAGCTTGCAGGATGTTTCTATCTATCAAGAATATCCAGATGTTTGTTGCTGAGCAACTAGAGTTCAAGAAGTCAAGCATGTTCAGCTGTGGCTCCTTTGTCTTCTCAGCTACCTTCCTGGGAGCTCAGCCTTGGTGAGGAGCTCAGTGCTGCGAAGCACCATCCCAAAGCGTGAATGTGCTGCTAAAAGCTTTTGAGTTTGTCTACAGCCTAAAGGTCCCACCAACAGCCAATATCCAAGTCAAGAGAAACACCCTCAACCTCCCTTAATGACTGACATGGTGTCTGAACAGTACAGCTACTCTTATTGATCAAAAGATGGCAATGAACGATGGATTTACACGACTCCCAGTGAAACACTCGTATGGTGAGACCTATCATCTCCCTTCAGGTGATTGTAATGCTGGCAATTAATTCACAAGGATGAAAAAGCAATTTTCCTGAGACCATCAATATGGTGCAGAATCCCACTGGCAATGTTACATAGATTATCTCTCTCCATGATGAACGGTATATGCTGGATGCAGTAAATGTTTTAAGGTGGTACGTTTGCGTCTTTAGGTACGGGCATCATTTTTGATGGACCACAGCGTCACAAAAAGCAGGGATATGGCTAAGAGTCATGCTGTAAAAAGAAACAAATAAAAAGACTGAAATAATATTTTAGACACAGCCAGTGAAAACAATACCCCCCCCCCCCATCTCATCATGGAACCTCCCCGAACACAACCTTATCCCCAGGTCATAAATACCTTCCTCGTAAAGTCCAGCCTGGTGTGTCCTTCAGGAGAGGCCCTCGACAGCGTGTCTCCAGGGAGCTGCCGCTCGGGGCCCCAGAGGACATAAAGATGGCCCCAGCCTTCAGGGCTACGAGGTTTGACAGCACACAGGATTGTAATGTCTGGCGGTGTTACAGAGAGGCAGGGCAGAGGGCTCGGCGTCTGATGGGATGTGTCCTGTGAGCCGAGCCCGCGGGTGATGCATCAACACGGCATCTGTTTATGTCCCATATTACCAGTGGTAAGTAAATTACTGCTGGCGGTGGGGGTATCTGGGTGGATTGGTTCAACTTTGGGTTCCAAGGTGCTGGGGGGCCTGGGAAGGGGGGGAGACACTTGGCTGACCTTCAACCTTCTCAACCCGAGCAGTTACTTGCCAATTCCATGCAATTATTTCCATAATACATGTTTTTCTATTGGGGGGGGGGGTCACACAAGCTTCCACCAGCAAATGTAAATTATATACATGATATGTGGGACAGATTAATTTATTAAAAAATGCCCCCAACCCACCCCTCCTCCCAGAACAAATGAACCAGTACAGGATCTCAGAGTTTACCAGTGACAGGTTCCATCGCTATGCAACCATTTCCAGTTTGAGTCCATCACAAATATCTGCGGCTGTTTTGACATGACGCCCTGAGCGTGTCGTCTTGCTGTGCCAGCCGGGGGGGGGGGGGGCGGGAGAGCGAGACAATGTGCCACAGGAAGCGGAGAGGGTCGGAGTTCATTCACCGCAAACAGTCTAAGACTGTGGCACTTGAGATAACAGAACAATGACTAACTGCGTTGTTTAGGTGCTGGGAAAGCGAGAGAGAGAGAGAGGGAGAGAGAGAGAGAGAGCGATGCATATTTTATAGATCAGATACACTCGGTTAAAATCCCCTAAACCACCAAGAACACATATCTGTCTAGATGACCTGGTCCTTTGAACTGTCACAGGTGTTCCTCGTTAATTTACTATAATTTAATAGGTTGTATTTAAGTCACGTGCCGGTCCAGCATGCTTCCTAATCACGCCGCTGGCAGCCAGGCAGCCACGCAACAGCTGGGGATTCAGATGTTCTTTAATGACATGTTACCGGCGTCATGCTACGGGCCCACAGCTAAAGCACAGGATCTTTCTGTCCGCTCGCCATTAATATCTAGACGCCACCGACGGCTTGGGGCTCAGCCAGAGCAAGATCGCAAGCGGGAGGTCTTGGGATCCGAGCCCTTGGGGCGTCTCCAGATGGCACAGCGAACGGCCCCCGTCCATCCACATGACGCGGGGGGGCCAACTTCGATGTGACTCCAGAATATAATCTACGGTTGAGGCAGTCTGACATCTTAAAACGATGGATCTAGGGTAAAACATAACCTTACAAAGATGTCAGCTGTGTTTCTGTACCCAGGAAACATGTTACAGAGAAGGACTGATTAAGACTGACATTCCATGACATTATTACCCGACCAAGGTAGAATGATCTACCACTCTTTTACAGTTAACAATGAATTATTCATATATTCATATTCTTACTATAAACATCATGGATTCTTCCCCAAGCTGTCATTTTGCTAGCCTCTCCTTGGCTGTTCTGTGTTGTACATGACAAATTTGCCACAAAGGAACAGGAAATGAATAAGTGTGTTTTGACACTCTGTGGCTACGTGGTGTTTAGGTTTAACGGAACTAAACAAAGAGAATGGCCAATACAAGACGGAGAAGCAGAATGAGCCCTGGCAGAAGCTAAGGGACTGGGGTCTAGTGCTTTCAGAATGGTGTAGACACTGAAGAGAGTATACCACATCCAGTATACCAGTATGCCACAATAGAGCACCATCAACACTGTAAACAGAAAACTGTGGACACTGTAGACAGAACAGTAAACACAATACCACTGTTCTATAGTGTTCTGTTTGCAGTATTTACAAAGTTCCATTTACGGTATTTATTTTGATGTAGTGTTCTGTTTGCAGTGTTTATTGTGTTGTTCATGATATTTTTTTGCAGTGTTTACAGTGTTCTGTTTACAATATTCTATTTACATTATTTATTGTGTTTATAGTGTTCTGTTTGCAGTGTTTACTGTGTTGTTTATAGAGTTCCGTTTGCAGTAGACAAACAGAACAGAACACTAGTGTAAACAGAACACCAGAAACACTGCAAAGAGATCAACATCATGAACAGTTCAGAGAGTACGCAGTGAATATAATAAGGGAAACGCGGATGTGGAGCAGTAATGCATCAGAAGCAGTCTGCTCAGCCAGAAGCCGCATGTTTAGCTGCGCGCAGCCTGACACAGGATGACATTTCTTGCAATGCCAAAAAAGTGTGCTCAGATAGATGTAACTCCCAGCCATCCTGTCTTTAAATACAAGCTAATAGCAGTGAGCGTGACCCCATGACCTCCGTGGTGGTGTTGGAGTGGGGGGGGGGGGGCTACCCGCAGGCCAGCCTCCGCAGTGACCAAAGACAGCTAATGAGAGCTTCTACCCCATTGTCCCTTTAATAATGTGTCTGCAGGATGGATTCAATGCAGAAACTCATAATGAGTCTTAAAGGAGAGAATTCATGGAAGGATTAAGCCTTCTGGGCAAGCACCATTTTCCTCTCCATTTTCTCTTTATCCATTTGTTCTGTTTGTTTATCCGTTCCAGTCTATAAAACACATATATATGCAGACGTACACAAACAGAATCTCACAGCCGGGCCCCTATTAACAGGGCACGATTTCTCAGATGCACGAAGATGTCAAATATTGTACTGGCTTTCTGGAAACATCCATGGGGAGACCTTGTGACCTTGAGAGCTTTTCATTGGGACTTCCCTGGGGGTCGGGGGGGGGGGGGCTGTGCTGTTAAAGTGCCATGGCACTTTAATGGGTGGGGAGTTCACATGTTCTCCCTGGCTTCATGCATGTGCTTCCCGTGTTTTCCCTGGCTTCATGCCTGTGCTTCCCATGTTTTCTCTGGCATCATGTTTGGTTTTTTTCTATGAGACCTGTAATCTGGGGTCTCTGTGTGCCCTACAGGGCATGCCCTCTGCTACTGGGACAGATTCCAGACCCACTGGGGCCCTGCTCCGGATAAGTGATTATGGAAAGGATGGATGTATGGATGGATGGATGGATGGATGGATGGATGGCCTCAAATTGAGTGTTTGGGACCTGAAATCACTGATTGATTAAAACTCACAATAGCTCCAAATGACATAGAAAACTGTCCCTGATGTCACTATAGCTGACTGTCAATGACAGTGGCACAAAAGGTTTTTATTTCTATGCCAAGTAACACGGCGCCGCTTTCCGTTCACTGCAGACAGCACTGGCGGGACTCCAGTTCCCCCTCAAGGTAGGACCCAGCCCCAGCTGCCCCCTCTCTGAGGATTTCATTCCCCCAAACCACTTACACACTCAATTTGACTAATTATTTCCTAATTGCACTAATTTAGCCTTGCCTCTCAGTACCAAGGTCATTAACTGTTTAAAGTGAGCTGGCCACCCTGGATATAAACCAGGATGGGGAACTATCACCCCCCCCTTGTAAGAAGGACATGTATCCACACGTTGCTGGGACACGAGAATGGCCCCGCCCCCGCTTCATGTTGCCTGGCGACATTGGGCTCCCAGACAACCATGGCAGCTGTGCAGGAGGTGAGAGAGCGGGCCGAGCCGCAGGGGACCACAATGGGGCCCCTGTGGCTCTCATGCAGAAGGAGTTGCCACTTCAGCAGGTGCCGGGACACGCAGCTGTGCAGAAGAGTGGCCCCTCTGTCCGCCCCCAGGCCCAGCTACCTTCACTGTGTAAACACAGCAGTACAGACCGTCTCCCATCTCTGCTTACACAGCAGTACAGACCGTCTCCCATCTCTGCTTACACGACAGTACAGACCGTCTCCCATCTCTGCTTACACAGCACTACAGACCATCTCTTCACAGCTCACATACAGTCCAGACCACCTCTCATCTCTGTTTAGTTACGGTACAGACCATCTCATCTCACGTTACACGGCAGTACCAACTGACTCTCACCTCTGCTTACAAGCAGTAGACTGTCTCATTTCTACTTACATGCAGTACAGACTGATGTCTGCAGTATCTATTTGATCTCCTCATCGCTTTTCCAATGCATGTACTAACTGCAGAGAAAGACAGACAGACAGACAGACAGACAGACAGACTGAGACAGAAAGACAGATAGACAGACAGAGACAGGCAGACAGAGACAGAAAGACAGATAGACAGATAGACAGACAGACAGACCGAGACAGACAGACACAGAGATAGGCAGACAGAGGCAGAAAGACAGATAGACAGACAGACAGACAGAGACAGGCAGACAGAGACAGACAGGCAGACCGAGACAGACAGACAGAGACAGAAAGACAGATAGACAGACAGACAGACAGAGACAGAAAGACAGACGGACAGACAGACGGACAGACAGACAGACTGAGACAGAAAGACAGATAGACAGACACAGACAGGCAGACAGAGACAGATAGACAGACAGACAGAGACAGACAGACACAGAAATAGGCAGACAGAGGCAGAAAGACAGATAGACAGACAGACAGACAGAGACAGGCAGACAGAGAGGCAGAGACAGACATGCAGACAGAGACAGACAGACGGAGACAGAAAGACAGATAGACAGACAGAGACAGGCAGACAGAGAGACAGAGACAGGCAGACAGAGACAGGCAGACAGACAGAGACAGGCAAACAGAGAGGCAGAGACGGACAGGCAGACAGAGACAGGCAGACAGACAGACAGACACAGGCAGACAGAGACAGAGAGACAGAGACAGGCAGACAGAGAGACAGAGACAGGCAGACAGAGACAGGCAGACAGAGACAGAGACAGGCAGACAGAGAGACAGAGACAGGCAGACAGAGAGGCAGTGTCATACGCCGATCAAGATGACAAGCTCCTTGTTTGGGAGGTGGGGGAGGGGGTTAATATTAGGGCAGAGATGTCAAGATGGGGGTCTCTGAAATTGTGGTGTAGGATTCAGGTCAGGGTGTCAAGGAAGTGGAGGGGGACGCGAGAGTGTGTAGAGCAGGAGAGAGCAGGAAGTTTGTTAAGGGCCCTGCATAAAGCACCCCCCCCCCCAACTCCCAGCACTGAAGGCCTGGGAATTAGACAGAAAACGGCTCCCAGACACGGTGTGATTTTATTCCATCGATCCGGCCCCCAAGCCCTCCGTGTTACGAAGGGCTCTTCAGAGACCGGAGGATTTTTATTGCATTTCTTCTCCCTTCTCTGGAAGGACACATCCGTCAGCATAATGGCGGAAAGCCTCCATGTCTTGGCCCGCAATTAAAAGTGGGGAATACTGCTGGTTTGTTCTTAGTGCATATTGATAGTATGTGTGGGGGTGGGAGTGAGGGGGGGGGGGGGGGGGAGAGGGTGTTGTCATTGCAGTCAACAAAGCTATGTGCCTCAGGGGTAATCCGTTAGCCCCCCCCACTGGAGGATGGTGTCGGTTGTGAGGTCATAGCTCATTATGTCCTGTGATCGCCGACAAATAACACTCCCCCCCCACCCCCCAATTCCCATGGTGCCCACACACTTCTGGTGCTCACACACTCAGACTGTAACCTTTCGTCACTTAAAATATTCACAAACGCTACAACAGCCATTCTTCTCCTGAAGTGAAGGGCAGCCCTGTCCTTCAATGGAATGTTGATTTTTATTTTTTTTTAATTCCTCTTAAATGCAGATGTTTTGCCTGATGTTAGCCATGCTGCGGATGCCACTGGAGGAAGCAGCAGCCGGGCCCTCCAGGAATAGGAAGCCAGAGCTGTTTGTTTCCGGTCTACAGCCTTCATGACTTGGTTGTCCCACACGAGGTGCGGATCTGCGAGGCCCATGGTTACTGAGGTATACCAAAGGCAGATGGGAGCACAGGATGTCAGACCACACTCCAGGGTGTTTGGAATGCTACAGGAGGCTCGGCCTATGGTCCCCTCCCAGACGAGAGACTGATGTCACAGGAGAACGTCTTTTTCTGAGAAAAATATCAGTTTCAGGCAGTCAGTGCCTCAACCAAATGGATGCAAAACAAAACATGAAAACATATTACTGATAAAACAGCTACAATTGCATAAAAAATCTGTTATCTGTCAAAGCAACATGACAAATGCCACGGAAGAAATAAACATTTATACTATACATACATAAATGAGCTGTAACAGAAAGTCCTGGGTGGGCCCAAGCACAGCACTGCCATCTGCTGGACAGCAGAGGTAACTGCCATGGAAACTTTCTGAGGAAAAGTCCTGCAGGGCATTCTGGGTGACTGCAGAGCGCAGGTGGTTCCCATTCATAAAATGAAAAGGTTGGGGCCAAGAAAAGCATTTTTTCCTGTTTTACTGTTTATAGCCCAACTAAACAGATGAGAAAGTCTAGGAACCCGTTAAACTCAACTTTATATGCACATTTTTTGGATAAGCATTTACTGGTCAGGTAAAGGAGCGAGGAATGGCCGATGTATTAAGTCATTTGGAGTTTACGGACATGTTTAGTCCAAAAAACAAATATTAGAAAAATTAGAAAATGCATGGGATGTTGAAAAATCTGCATATGATTCATATCACCGTCAAGTAATATTTAAGGTCTTCCGCAAAGACTTTGTGTTACTGGAAACTCCCATCTGTAGACTCCAGGGGGCAGCAGTGTCACACATTCAGTCCTTGGAACCTGGGTGAGGCCCATTGTGGGTGCTTCCTCCCTAAGCTGCTGAAGCATAACACCTCATTGGTATTTGACTTAAAAAAATGCTAGATCAACAGTTGTTTAATCTAAGAAATAATTAGCCTAATAAATAATTAGGCTAATGAATACAAAAGTAATAAAGTAATGAGATAAAACATCACCATATGTTCCTGAAACAGATTTATTATTACAAGGATCTCATAATTCAGTGCTGGACAGACAAGACAAAAACTATTTAATGTCTATAAGTAGGAGCTGGGGTGAGGGGGGCCTGCGCTGGGCTGTTGGGGGGGGGGGGGGGGGTTCCCCCCCACTCTCGCCGAGTG
>JAABNY020000035.1:2609754-2632790 GCA_015164015.2 Brevimyrus niger
TGGTCGGGGCGCCGCCAGGCGCCCCGGCGGCGCGGCGGGGGAGGGGGGTGGGGGCGCGGTGGCGGGTGGGGGGGGGGGGGGGTGGGAGGGGGGGGGGGGGGGGGGGGGGGGGGGGAGGTCACCACCTTGACTATGAATTAACCTTTGAATACATCACTGCCTGTTATAAAAACAAAACAGTCACACCCACCGGAAGTCTTCGTCCACCCTCAAGAAGCGAGCCTGTTCTCTGGGGAGCGAGCCGCGGCCAAAGATGGGCTCCAGGTAGACCCACTTCCTCTGGATGGCATTGAGGTTGTGCAGGTACTCGTCCAGGTCAGCCAGCCGGCCCTCCCACAGCGCCACCTTGTCTGCGAAGCCCTTGTAGTACGGCAAGTCTTTCAGGGACTGCAGCAGGCAGCGGTTGTCGCCCACCTCGTTGACAGTGTCCCTCCAGTCCTTGATGAGCTTGGTGGTCCTGCCCTGGCTGTCTAGGTAGTCGGTCAGGGTGAAGGAGGCCCCAGCTCCCCACAGATCAAGCTCCCGCAGAGCTTCTCGGATGCTCACCTCAGCCTGTGCACGGCTGTTCAGATCCTGGTGGAGAAAGACCATGCTGACGGCCTCCTGTACTGGCCAGATGCGCTGGATATCACCGGCACGCCATGCGCCTTGTAGGCGGAGCCTGTATGTCCGTTATACTCAAACAAAACTACAGCTAAAAGCGGCCCAGGGGACCAAATCGTTTGTCCATTATAAGCGAAATTCCGTTATATGCAAGTCCGCTGTATCCAATGCTTTTTCTGCATGTTCATAAAGGCGCATGGCCGGGACCAGTGGACCTCGTCCGTTATAGATGACATTCCGTTAAAAGAGAGTCCTCTACATCGAGATTTTACTGTATAGGGAACTATTACCATCAAATCATAGACATAAAAAATGAATGAGCACGTTCAGCAAATATATTTCTTTTTGCGTTGTTAGAAATGCCAGGTCAGGTCAGGTCAGGAAGCAGCGCGCTGCCACACCCACCACATGGAAAAACTCCATGGAATCCCGAGAGTGACCCTATTAACTCTCCAACGGTTTCAACTCCGATGGGGATGAGTCTCCCAAAGGCTTTCCCCTATCCCCATTCCTATGGGTAGCAGCAGGGCTAGTTCCACGGAGAGCAGACGGTTATCGCGTCTGGTTATGAGCTGATGCAAGTTGTTTTATGGTGGCTGTAGTGCCAATCCTGCAACCACCCTACTAAAAAAAAATTTCCCTGCAAGTTGGAGAACCTCTTACAGGGTCGGATTCAGTTTACGCTCATACCCAGGACAGTGCAAAGATAAAAAAGGCGAGAATCATTCAAATAATAATTAAAAAAAAATAATCTATTTGTAGTTTATCACTTTATCGGCATTCAGGAAACTGATCTGGGACAAAGAATATTGGCTTTAAATTTACTAGAACCCACCTTCAGATCAAGAGCTTTCTCCACTATAGCATCTGTGACCTTCAGAAGGTCAGCAAAGAGCAGCCGCTCTAGCATGGTGCCCCGTGGAAGCCCAAGCAGGCGGAACAGGTCCAGCCAATGATCCTGGGAGAGCTGCTCACCCCGCACGTACTTCAGAACCGGAACCAGGACCTACATTTATGACGTTTGATGGAATTAAGGCTTTCATCACCCACCTGTAACAAAACTGGCATAGTCTTTAAAGAAACGGGTGTGTGAGGAACATCAGAGGACAGCAATCTGTGCTGTCATCTGGAAAGCAAAGTCTACCTTGTACTTGTCAACCTCCTGCTGGAGTTTAACTGTCATAGTGGTGTGATCGCTGAGCTTCCGCAGCCTGTCATGCCATGTAAACAGGAACTCCTCAAAGACGTACGTTTTACTCCTAGAGTAAAATAACAAATCAATAGGAAGTGACCACAGATGCTTTCAAGCAAATTCACACTTTCATCTTCATACCTGAATGTGATCCAGTCTTCCTTGGCCATCTCCCGAAGGCCACTCTGGAATTCCTCATAAAGTGACCACATTTCTGAAAAATCTTCCATGTCCTTTATAGTTTCAAGCGCCAGCGAGAAGTCAGGTGGGTCCAGATTAAAACTGCAACAGTCCTCACTAGAAGAGCAAGACACCATGTCAGGAACATACTCCAACGCTACCTGCCAGCCCAACTTATCAGTGTCTCAGGTTATTTTAGAACAGAGGGGTCACATGGTCCTCACGTGAGCTTTTTCCTAGTGATCTCCAGCTCATCAAACTCAGCCTTCTTGTCCTTGATGGTCTGGACACACTTCTCAAGGGCCTCCAGATCGCCTGACTCAATGACATCATCACTGGGCTTTAGCTGATCCCAGCGAGCACGAAACTTCTCCAGGTCTTGCTGGTAGGCCTGGATCCGAGTCTGCACGTTGGACTTCATGACCTCCACCTAGAGCAAGCTGACGTAGTCATGATCCGGTCTACAGAGTTTCTACCATCTACTCACAAACAGTTTCAGGATCTGAATCGTTATATACTCCATAAAATACATGGTAAGACTGTCAAGGATTTATCTGCAAAGCATAGTCTGGGATGGCAGTGAGTGGACCGTAGCAGTGAGGTACCACAGGCGGTCAAACATAAGCCTTTCCCTGTATTTATTCCCCACACAGTTCACATGCTGCACTGGCAGATGAGTGGTGCAGAAGGTCAGGTCAGCCCCTGTGGTGAGACCTGCAGGCCTGTTACCTGCTGTCTTATCATCAGCTGATGGCTCTCCAACATGAGCTCGAATTTGTCCCATTTAGCCCTCAGGGCCCCGATGGAGTCCAGGCCGCCGCCCGCCACCGCGCGCAGCAATCTGTTCTTCTCCTCCACTTCCTGGAACTGCGGCAGGATCTGCAACCCAGCAAAGCATTGCAGATAAACTTGCGGGAATGTTTGACCCAAAAACGTGTGACAAGAACCTGTGCAGATACAAGACTTTAAGGTCATCATCACATTCATTAATATTTAGAGATCAAGAATATCTATATGGTCATTTCGAGCCACACTGTTTAACGCACAGGTGAACATGACGCTGTCTCACTCCATTCAATCGCCTACGTAAATATCTCTCCAGAGCGCAACACCATAATGCTTACTTCTGGTTTCCTGCGAAGAAGTTGTCCATGCTTAAGGTTGGCGTCCCCTATCTCATCGATGGTCTCCGGCCGGACGGACAGGGTCTCCACAGCTTGTGTGATGAAGCTGTCGATGTCCTGCATGTGACCTGCAGTGACAGAATGAGAGTCAAGCAGGCACACGTGATCGCCACGGACGACGACAGCCACCCCTTGCACTGCAGCCTCCGGGCAGAGTCGTCAGCTTAGGGGCAGAATGTTGTCATTGTCCTGCTCAGACGGACTGAGGAAGTGTTTTGTACCCCAGGCCATAGATGCATTATCTGCAGCCCTTGTGTTTTATTCTATTACCCTGTATAATATTATGTCTATTATTGTGTACTTTGAGCCACTGGATGCCTAAATTTCCTTCAAGATTAATAAAGTATCTATGAAAACAAGAGAATAAGAAACAGAAGAGAGAGAGAGTATCCTACCCTGGACAGATTTCCTCAGAGACACAAGAAGAGCGTCAAACAGCCTCTGGATCAAATCGTCAATGGCAGCCTTCACAGGCTCACAGTTGATGGTCAAACAGTCCACTCTTTCAGTGCTGAGGAGATAAATTCCAAAGAGAGCAGGTAGAGAACAGCCCAGCAGAGTCTGAGTGATTACGGCACTTCTACTGCATTATTTAAAAAAAAAAAAAAAAAAAAAAACACAAACTTTTCGAATTAGGTGCCAGTATCAGTCATCAATATATGTGTGTGTAAGATGCTGAATTCTCACCTAATCATACAGCGTAGATTATTTAATTCACACCTCAAGATGGCTGGATGAATGCACTCATATTCCCTAGTCTGAGACGTGCTAGCTGGTCACATGCCAAACTGGGCTTTGAAATATCTGATCCAAGTCAGAGGAGGTCTGGTGCTCAAAGGGAAAGTTAATGTTTTTCATGCTTGTTGTGAGAGACCAGCCTAAGTGCGTGCCTTTATGTCTGTTTATGTCTAAAGTTTTTCAATTCCTCCATTCAGAATACAGGCTATGATTAAGGGAAACACCTTATGTGTCAAAGTTGGGACCTCAAACTTCCTTTGAGAAATGGAAGGATACACTCATTTCTCTGGTTAAGTTTCCTGGGGTTAGTTTTGAGCTAAATTTGGCACGTGGAATCCTGCACCATTTAAAGACAGGTGGATTCCCTTTCCACTGGTTTACCTAGGTAGTCGCTCAGAGTCCTTTCCTCTGGTCTTCAAGGCCTTGAAGTTTCTCTCCCAGTCATGCACGGTGTGGAGGTGTTTCTGCACCAGACCATCAATGTCCACCTGGCCCAGCACCACCCAATCCTGCAGAAGGGCATCAAAACATTGCCACACCTCCCAGTTTGCTCCCCCCTGGTGTTCCAATGCGACTGGGGCCGCCCACTGTGACTTTAGCTCACAAAAAGCTGATGGCTAGTATGAGCGGCTAAGGGGGAAGCGAAACTCAAAACTGAGGAACATAACGGTGTCGCTCCAGACCGTCAGAAACACTGGCCTTCGTAACGGGTCCCCAAAAGCGCTGACCACGGACCACGGCTGACGACGCTGCTCCACCAAACAGTGTCAGAAAGATACTGGCTCACATGAGCAGATCCAACTCATGTTCCTCCTCGCAAGACAATGCAACCATATACAGAAACAAATAAGCAGAAAGGGGCAAAGCCAAGACCCTTCCACTATACCGAGGACAAGGGTTTGGGAACCCCTACCTGAAAAAAACTCACTCTGTTGACTGTGGAGAATCCCCCGCCTTGTTGTCAAATCAATCAAGAAGCAAAAAAAATTAAAAAAATACTATTCTTGGCACGGCAGTAAAATCCCTCCATGCTGACAAGACACTGGGAATTCTCCACATATACCAAACGGGGAGCCAGGCCTAATCCACCCTCCCCTGCCAACAGCAGGCCCAACACACCTTGAACTTGTCCAGCACTTGACTGAGCCTGGAGAAGAGGTCCTCCGCCTTGCTGAAGACGGTGACGAAGCCGCTGGCATTCCGGTCAATCATTACGGAAAAAATAGGCTCCTCCCCTACTTCAGTGATGCCCTTAAACTGGTTGGGGATGGAAATGAACCTTTTCACCTCCCTGAGGTACTTGGCTCTCACTTCCTCAAACGGCGGTCTGAACTGCAGCCTCCCCTGTCTTGGAAAGGCAAAAGGGAAACGCCACAGTTTTAGGGAACACACAAAATACGCAAAAAATGTGCAAGAGACTTATCCGGATTCCCCACTGAGAAGAGCCGAAAAAAAAATCCTACTTCTCAGCAAGGTTCACAAGGGCCTGTATCATATCTCCGTTAACCTGGGGTTTTCTCTGCCCACCTTCATCGTTAATGCTGCATGTCATGCTGTACCACAGGGTCAGGCCTGTGGATTTGGATCCGCAGGTTCTGAAAACTCACTTGAAGGTGAGGTCCATGTGGATCTCGGGGAGGTTCCAGCTGAGGGCCTCCAGGCCCGCCTGGTACTGGTGCTCCAGGGCCTTGTACAGCTGGTGGTTCCAGTGCTGTCTCCAGGCTCGCATGTCTCCCGGACGGAAGCCCTGAAGTTAATATCAGGATGCTGTTCACTTAGCAAAAAAAAATAAATCACACAACAAAAACGAACCCTACATCCCAACAGCCCAGCGAAGTGGAGATCCCTCTCAGGGGGAAAAAAAAAAACTTGCGGACTGTTGTTCTGTCAACTTCAGGGATTCTCCTTCAATATTGGCTTACAGCAACATTTCCATACATAACTTCGTCCATGACCAAAGCCATCGCTCTTGCAGCTCAGCCACGCCTACCTGGGCCTCCAGGGTGGCAAAGCCAGTGCGTAGGTCTTGCAGGCCGTCCTTCCACCGCTGCTGGTGCCGTAACAGGTCAATGTTCATCAGCGTCATCACCTGCGAAGGTCAGGGTGTCAATCAACCATCATCAGTCTCCATTTGCCCTAGAAGGAATGGAGCGTTTTGTCCAGCAACACCAGCCCGGGCCACCAACCATCTGAAAGTGCCAAACCTTCTCTGTGAAATCTTTGTGCCACCTCCTCAGTTTCCGATTCTCCACGGAGAGGCGCTCGGCTGCGGTTTGTAGCTTGCTGATGTACAGCTCCAGCTCCTTGGGATTGTCCCAGGTGATCTGAAGCCTGCCCCCCGATTCCTGTGAGTGGGACTTTGGATTCTGCTTTGCACCGGGAAAACAACCCAAACAAACAAAGCCCGCGGTTAAACACCAGTGTGCAATAAGGCAAAGTAGTATGAGTGCACTGTCAAAACTGACTTTTAATCATCATGTTTCCCCATTAGGGAGTGTACAGCATGCATTAAATTACCAACAAAGTCAACTTCACCTTGATCACTTGTTCGAAGGCGAGAGCATAATTCAACATCATTGGCCTTTGGGATGGAATCATCTGCTGGTCTATTGTGTTGTAAAAATGAGCCACCTGCAATGAAATCGAGAAGACATTAGGGCAAGGCCGCCACCTCTTTGGATGTCAGGAGGCCCTGCTGGACAAACGGAATACTACCTGCTTGAGGACGAGGGCCTGTCGGTAGAACCTTTCGGCTGTGTTGGCGACCTGCTGGATCTTGGCGGGGATGGTGAAGCCCAGAGCCGAGAGCTGGCGGACCTCCTTGAGCAGGGTCACCAGCCGGTCCGAGTACTGAATCTTCAGCTTGCCGTCGGCGTGGTCCAGCTCCATCACACGGTCACTGGCCTGTAGACTGCATGGAAGAGGGAAGGTGCCAGGTTCCAGGTTCACCAATCAGGCCCAGTAGGGTGAGCCTCCCGCTCCCACACCGCGGCACGTCAATGAAGACAGGTCTTCACCTTCTCATTCATTCAGAACCAGAACCTCCAAACTCCGCTCAGATGTGCGTTTTTTTTTTTTTTAATACAGGAAATACAGACGAGTTTGTTTTAATGAGAGACGCTTCGGACAGAATGATTTCTTGCAACAAACCATCATCTGATTACAGCACATAAAGGTGAAGGGGAGAGAATCAGAATTAAACTGACGCACTGGCTGCCATACAGGCAGAAACACTCACTTTCCAGCTGTTACCATGAAAGACGACGCTTAACACGCAAGTATATGAAGAAATACAGGTTAAGTAAAAAATTTATAATATCATTACTACTCAATAGCATCAAAGTATAGACTGGTTTGGTTTGATATGATCCCCATACTGTAACATATATTGGGCTTACACTGCAAAATTGCAATTTCTCCAAAATGTAATTTTTGCTTTATTAGGCATCCATTGCTGCAATGAACGTCCGGGTTAAAACCACAGTTTGGCAGCTGACTCAGCTTGACGCAATTTGGTTGGAAGGAATCCCATTTTATCATGGTTCGTTCTGAATCAGTGAGGGGGGGGGGGGGCAATGCGCAGTCACCTGATGCCAGATTTGGGGTCAGAGAGGCCGGTCTGGATCTCCCGTGACCAGGAGGTGAACTGCTCCTGTTCGTAGGCACACAGCTGCTCCTTCAGGTCGCTGGAGAGCCTCGCCAAGGAGGAGTAGCCAGACAGGTCAGCGAGTAGGGCCTCTGCTATGCGAATGGAATCGTCCACCTACAACACAAATCGATGCGTTTTAAACCAGTGTCTTCGATCCCAGTCCTGGTGGGCTTCCAGACGGGCCACGTTTTTGTTTTTGCTTGGGAGCTGGGGGAGATAAGCCATCGGATTCACCTGGTAACCCAGACGTATTGAACCGCACCATCGAGCACTTGCGTTGCGGTATGACATCGAAACAGGCAAATGAAATACACTACAGCAACATGGACACACCAAGAAGATACCAAACTTTGGAATTAGCTTAAAGATTGAGGTCTGTTACTCTAGGTCTCTTATAAAACAGATGTAATTAAACAGAGAACTCAAAAACTTGGGAGTTTCCAAACTCCACTCTGACAGAAGACCTGAGACAGGGAAGGAGTACCTTAAGAAGCAACTGTCGAACCCACACAATGTTGTTCACCACCTCTGGCAGATTCTTCCCTGCCAGGGGGCCAGTCTTCTCCCCAGGAGTGCCATGGCAACGGCCCTCAAAATCAGTGTGCAGCCCTGTACCCACAGAAGCACCGTCACATTTTACTGTCACGCATGAACTCACGACTACGTTCATTGTAATTGTCTATGCAGAGTTACTCACCCTTAACATAGTCAAGCAGTTTCGCAAGTAAGGTCTCCCTCTCAGACAGGAGGTCCTTGCTGATGTTAGGCCTCTTTATAAGCTCCTGGTATTTCTGAAAAGCTTGGAGGAGCTGAAAGAAAATAGGGTCATTAGAGAATATTCAGCTACAGCACCTTTAAAAAGGCTGGGATGTTCACATATTACTAAGAGGTACCAGTTAAAGACTGATCACAGAGAAACCAGAACTAAAACTCTCCCAGTAGCAATGCATAAACATTTCTGTTTGTGTGCTCTGGCTCCAAAAAGGAAGTGCAGGTAAAGGTGAGAGTACAAGGTCGACGGCACCTGCTGAGGGTGGTCTTGGACGTCTCCAATCCAGGCCTTCAATTTGGAGGCCGCGTCCTGCTCAGCTGGTGCGATGGAACGGTCAAACTGCAAAATGGCTGCTTTCCACAGTGGCTGAAATGGCCGGTCGGCAGAAACATAAAGACCCGATTAAGCTCAGCAGGGAAATACACGCTGAAGGGCTGCCAAGGAGCACTGTGAGAGGGATCTCCCCAACCAGCGGAGGCAGCCTCCCTCACCTCAGTGTAGGAGTTGTACAGCAGCGGGCTGAGGCCGGAGAACGGTTGGAACGCGCGGCCCGAGAGCAGGGGCTGTCTGCCGGGGGGCAGCAGCCGCTGCAGTTTCTCATGGACGGTACGGATCGTCAAAATCTAAAAGGAATTACATGCACGAGTCTCAGTAACAGGCAGAGCCTGGCGACCGCACACCAATGAATTGAGGTGCCATAGGAGGTGGACAGGCAGTCAGGCTAACCTCTCTGAGGCGTTTAGCCAGGCTCTGAGGCAGCTGAGGATGGTGCTGCTTGCCTCTCCACTCGTGGGGCGTGTACCGCTTCCAGAGTTGGCCTGTGGTTTGCTCACAGACCCCCACCCAGTGCTCACAGATGGCAGCGCCCGACTGCAGACAATCCTTCACGTTGAGGAAAGGCTCTTCCCACAGCTTCAGCACGCTCAGCTTCTTCTGAACACAGCTGCACAGAGCCTGGCCTATCGGTGGCAAGGCGAGAAGCGGAACTTCAGAACGGTCTCATACATCAAGCAAGGGCACACTTACGATGGTAAAATGATATGAAGGTCTCAGCTAATAAATGCACCAGCATGACGTAGATTTTACGGAGCAGATGAATAGTGAATGAAACCATCTCCATTTGCTCGTTTACCGATGACATCCAGTAGATGCCGCATGCGAGCCTCGGGGAAGGGCTCATGATCAGTCTGCCTCCAGACATCATCCATCACCTCACGGGTGACCTCCACCAGCTCCAAGGCATCACTCAGGGCTACACTCTCCAGATTGCTGTAGTCCTGTGACCCGAGACAGAAGTCTTAGCGACCCGCATTAAAAACAGAAGCTACCTGAGGGACAGACCAGCCCCATGGCAGTACCTTAGCCAAGGGCTGAAGCAGCTCAGCGAAATAAGCGGCCCTGTCACTGACGGCCGTCTTCTGCCCTGTGGCTGAGACGTCTGCCCAGTACTGATACTCATCAGCAGGGGTCAGGACACCTAGGGAACAAGACAGGAAGAAAACAACTACAAACAGCATCTGGACGGGGATAATATAAAGCACTTTGAGACGACGTAATGTTGTGAAAATTCCCTATACAGGTAACACTGAAAATTTACATTGAAATCAGACCTCTAACACAGGATAACCAGAGTGGACCACTTTCAAAACAATCTTCTGCTAAAAAAGAAAAGGTTCTGAGGCAAGTTAGATAACTATGAGTTCAGCACCATAAGGAGGATGGTTTTGGTCAGCCCTTACCCAGGAAGTAATCTTCTCTCAAACGCTTCTTTCCCACCTCCTCTGGGTCTGATTGTCTAACTACTGCACCCAGACCAGCTTCTAAATCATTCAACAGGCTCCGGAGCTTTGGATCAAAGGTCTTGCTCCACTTCTCATCCTTTCAAAGTACAAAACAGGCATTTTCATTAAAACTGATGCATTAGCTGTACAGACCCTGTCTGTACTGCAAGATGCATCTGCTCCCGCTTTTCCCAACGTACCTTCAGAAGGACAGGAGCAAACACCTGCCGCAGAGCCTGGTACAGCGTGGTGATGGGGGACTCCAGCATGGATGACACCAGGATGCTGCGCTGAAAATTCTCCTCTGTGATCACCGTGGGCCTCAACTTGAAAAACACCAGAACTTTGTCTTCACCGTCACCGGAATCAATCTGTTTCAACACATGGAGCACGTCAGAAGGAACCTCACGCATGACATGCGGCTGGCTGTGTGAAATAAGGCTGCAGAGGCCTTGCCTTGTTGGACATCCGCAGCTCTGCTCCAGACTTGTTCACAGACAGGACAAATTCACTGACGTCGTCCAGAAAGTTATCCATTTCCTGGGCCGCAGTGAGAGAGCCCACAGCTTGGGTCCATGACGACCCCAGGCCAAAGAAGTTCTCCACCGTGGCCAGGATGAACTTCTTGCGCACATCTTCAGCATTTAGAGGCATCATCCCTCCCCCCTTCTTCTGGAGGCAATCAGAACAGATACGGAAAAAGACATTAGCAACAAATCTGACAGGATTAACAGGAATTGCAGTACTTACAGGAGAATCATTAACAAAAGTTTCACAACATACAGTACAGGTATGTCTACAAGGAAGTCAGCTCAAACTTCCGATACTGTTCTACACAGAGGCAGAAAGCAGAGACGGGACTAGCGACTCCACCACGTCATTAACCGATAATCATACAGATTTTCCGTTATGCATGCGTAGGCATGAGGGTCCAAAAGCGTGAGTGTCACGACAGAGCTGAGTTAAATACACGTGGTAAAAAATAAAAATAAAAAAATGTTACTACAGTGGCCTGAGAGTCGGTTAGGCTAGCCGAAATGAGCTATAGCTACACCGCTCCCCCCGCGCTAAAATTGCTGCACAATCAGAATAAATCCAAAAATGAATCAACATCAACGTCTGAATCTAGAGCAGTATATGAGCACCGAAGTGTGAAATAACTTAGCCTGTAAATAGATGGCTAAACTATGTGTGGTTCGTTAGCTGCAGCTAAAGGGGCTAACTGTATTGCCGGACTCTCTAATAACTTACCGTCTGAGCAGTATGCGGGCAAAATTAAAAAAAAAATCTACTAACGGTTAATCGCAGAGAACTACTTTTTGGAGGAAAATGTCGTTGTTTAACAGCAAGCGGCCCATATTAATAAAAACGAAAACCAAAACCTTGGGACTGGAGGGGTCTTCCAAAGCGTACGTTGTTGCCAAAGCTATAACGACAGTGGGTTATTCTCAGCGCTGTTTTACGGCGTCTCTCCACCGTAAACCCACGCTAACATTCCGTCAGGCAGGCGAGGCAGAGACGCCGTAAAACGGCGCATTCCTTCTGCTGCGCATTGACAGCTAGCGCGGCATCTTTATACTTTAATTAATCGATCAATCAAATACTGCACAATCTTAGATAAAAAAATAGCTAAAACAAAAATATAGTGTAGTACAAAGTATTTATCCTTAAATTCATGAACTCGCCCTTCAAAATAATAATAGAAAACAAACCTTCCAAGATATATTTTAAGAGACCATTTCTTCTTATCGCCATTAACCTTGTAGGTAGGATAATGGGGGGATTTTGGGAAAGTATGGTGACGAGAAAAGACACAAAGACACTCGGACCCTTTCTGTGTCTTGAAAAGGCTGTAGGCCAATTACATATTGGGAGTTCATGTGAATGCAAAAAAACGTGTCTTTATTAAAAATTACACTTAGGTATACAACACTTATATGAATTGGCTATGCAATTAATTTTGAAGAACAGAATAGAATGATGGTAAACTAATATTGTCTGCATTTCCTCTTTTGTCTTCGCTATCATGGTTTTAAAGAGGTAATTTCTTCCAAAAAGAGAACTTGCTTGTGTCATGGCACTAACAATGTCTTCATTCATTGGTGGTATGGTAACCTTTGACTTTTACCTGGCCTCAGTTGCTGCTACAAATGATGTCACTTATAAAGAAGTAAAACTTCTTTATGGTGAAAATCCATGAATTCCCAGAACACAGGGGCATGCTGGTGTGCGCATTATATTTTTAACATTAACTTTTAGTGAACCTTTGAAGGGGACAGGACCTGACTATTAGACTAATATAGAAGATATCTGGTTTAACAGTTTAAAAATTCTTATCTGGTGGATACTGATTAATTCAATTCAATTCAGTTTATTTTTATATAGCGCCTTTCACAACAGAGTCACCCCATTGCCCTTAACTTCTCAGACAAGAATCCCCTTTTTCCAAACACGGTCTAATTCTATCATGTCAGCATTGCTGCAAATGTTTTGCATATCTAAAACTGAAGATTGAAGCCAAAAACATTATTAGAAAACAGCCATTCATACCTGAAGACCGAAAAGGGGTTTTTCCCAGTTTAGCCACAAGCAGTTTTTTTCAAGCTTGTGTTTTGCAACTCTGCTGTGCGTTCAGTCTCAGCCCTTATCACCCTCCTCAGGGACTCAGTCAATACTGTTACAGGAAGCTACTGTGTGACCATAGTGTTTTTCTCCTCTCTGCAGTGAAAGTAAAGTTTATAACAGAAAGTCTGCGAGCACACCTTGTTTATACTCATGCTGCGCATAAACAGACCAAGAAATGACATAACTGCCCTGTCCAAAGAGACTTTGTCTTAACAGACTTTCTGTTAGTATTACTTTACTGTTGGCAGAGAGAAATACTACACCTTCCCTGTCTTCCCTTTACACCTTCCCTGTCTTCCCTTTACACCTCTCCTGTCTTCCCTTTACACCTTTCCTGTCTTCCCTTTACACCTTCATTGTCTTCCCTTTACACCTTGGGTGATGGATGGTGCAGAAGGTAGTTCGGAGGGTTGCAGGTTTGAACCCTGGGTCTTCCTGACCCCATTGAAGTGTCCTTGAGCAAGACACTGAACCCTAAATTTCTCCCGGTGAGCTGGTTGGCGCCTTAGCATGGCAGCCTCCGCCACCGGTGTGTGTGTGGATGGGTGAATGTGAGGCATGAATTGTAAAGCGCTTTGAGTACTCGTAGGAGTAGAAAAGCGCTATATAAAATGCAGTCCATTTACCTTCCCTGTCTTCCCTTTACACCTTCCCTGTCTTCCCTTAATGTGGCAGGTGTGGTAGGAGGTTTTAGCTGCTCTGTGCTTGGAAACCCCACCGTCAAAGGTGCCATTACAGCTGACTGTGAGGGAAGGTTTTTCATGTTCAGTTTCCTTGCATTACTGCTCTGGATGGTCCTGCACTGTCAGAAACATGGATACAGCTCTGGTATAATTTCATTAGCCGCAGCACAAACAACAGCAATATACCTCCAATAATACGAGAACATTCCTCTGAGTTCATTTCTGTGCCTTTCTTTACACATAGGGTACATTTGCAGGCCCATGAGGGTGACTAGTGACAAGTAATTGTACCCTTAAAGGTACAAATTGGTACTTTTTTTCTGAGACTGTGGGTAAAATGTATATGTTTCACAAGCTCAAAAGTTGTGTGCGGAGTGTAGATGTGATTTAGGATGAGTGGTGATGTAACCCTAAATTGGTGATGTAACCCTAAACCCTAAAAACCCTAAAAAACCCAGAGCGCTGAGCTGGGCAGCCCTAAGACTCCACTGTTTATTATAACACCCGGGCTTCCTGTAAGAATTTCAGTGTCACTTCAACAAGCTCACACACAAGGTTTACTGCCTGACTACAGCACTGAGGGTCGTAAACCAAACAGAACTGAGGTGAATGATGATGTCGCATGTGGGAAATAATATGCAGGGGCTTTCTAGCAGCCAAAGGAGAGCCGCAGGGTTTGCGGAGCTTGGCGCGCGACGTCACCCTGGCAAGCCGTCAGTCCCGTGGAGGCAGGAAACCCCAGAAGGTCCCGCTGTCCCGTCCCGCCATGCTCCTGCTGCCTGCCACGCCCAGTTACTCATCCTACCATAAAGGTCAGCCCTCACAGACTGAAATACTCAGACTTTACACATGAACAGCGAAGCACGTTTAATGTGTCCATAATTCAGAGCAAAATGACACTTCGAAACATCCCCCTGTATTTTTTAGCGAGTCATTTACTGTGAATCACAGATTTAGAGGCATGTCTCAGCTGCGTTCTCTGAACCGCCCTTATTTGAACCTTTACGTGTGCCACTCTAGATAATGAGATCTTCTAAGTAATACTAGAATTAATAATTAATAGCAACCAAGAGTAATAAATCATTAAATTATAATAACTATAAGGACTTCAGACGTCACAGGGTACTGGATTCAGTATTAGTGAGGGTGGATTTGTAGAAGCACACATGCGAGGACTGATCTTGCACAAAACCAGAACATTGCAAAAAAAATCTTTTTCTTTCCCTGACAACAACACCATCTGAAACAGAGGTACCCCGTTTTCACCACCCCTATTCTCACTACGAAATAAGGCATATGTGTCAAACTAAAGGCCCGCGGGCCACATCCGGCCCGGCGTATACAATTATACCCGAAGGATCATTTTATACCTTTTTTTAATGGCTCGGCGATACGTAGCGCCCACAACACAAAAACTACAAATCCCATAATTCAGCGCAACAGCTGCCTTACCGAACGATACTAGCTTTCTGCGATCATTCCCGCATTAATTACGTCAGATCAATCAAGCATCTATTGATGTATACAATCCTAATTTCAAGTCAAAGTTATCCCCTAACAATGGCCAAAAAAAAAGTTGATTCTGGAAACAGGGCATTTCAAAACCAGGCTGAGTGTCTGTTCACTGACATTGCGGGTAAACCCGTGTGTCTTATTTGTGGAGCTAATGTGGCTGAGAGAAAATCTCCACAACATAGAACCTTCCCCCAAACATAAACGAACTTGTTGCCAAGAAAAGATGCCAAGCAACCAGCTCTGATAGAATGACATAAGAGCAAAGAAAATGGAATGTTTTGATCTGTTATTATTTTAACTGTCACTTAAAAGCACAACATTTTTTTTATATTTTCGGGTCTTTTTGCAGCATATTCAAGTTTTGAATTTGTATAATTTTGTCGAGAGATATTTTTATGGAGAGCAAAATATTTTAACTTGTTTAAAGTTTGTTTATTTATTTTGTAATAATATTGTATCCTGCCATTTAGATTCATATTTATGTTCAGAAAACGTTTTAGTCTGTTCAATAAGTGTTTATCCTGTTCGCAGAGGCACTGTAAAAGGGGGGTAAACGATGATTTTCGGGGCCCATGACTGAGAGGGGGCCCAGAGAATTCCTGTGGCCCCGTGTTGGGGGCCCTGTCAAGATTATTTTCATGAGGCCCAAAATCCTTAGCAGCGCCCCTGCCTGTTCGTCCCGCGACCTGAAGTGTGCTTTGAGTTTTGGCCCCCTGTGCGATTGAGTTTGACACCCCCGAAATAAGGCATAGGTCTATATCATACTTTCAGAGCAGTAACTGTAGCACAATGCCATCCGTAAACCTTGGCCCAAGCCGAAAGATCTCGGCGTGCCGTGGTTATCTAAGAGTTATTGTGAGGTATGAAAAGCGAAACTAAGTTCCGAACTTCCGGAATAAAAAGCCCCGCCTTTACAAAAAAAAAAGGATCCGTATATTATCATTTTTTTCATTACAGAGCACAGCGGCAGCAGGGCACGGTAAGGACTGCTGGCTATTCTAGTCTTTATTGCTTTGTAATCGACTTACGATCATGTGGCTATATTGTCTTATTGGATCTTCCTATCCTGTAAGTATTATTATTATTATTATTATTATTATTATTATTATTATTATTTCTTGTGCCTTTGACCAGCAGAAGTAAAAATATAGGAACCATTTTGGGACAGAAACACAAATTCGGGAGTTGATAATAAAGGAATGTTTCACCATCCATAAAGATGAAGATGTAGACAGCATATTCCCACATGATGGTGACATATAAGAACAGTTCTACAAAACGGCAGACTCGACTTCGTTTCTGGAGGCATAAACTCATACCTGGACACAAGACAATATAACGCTTTAAAGTGTTACTGGGGGACGGACACTCGCTTATTTTGGGCACTGGGGGCTTTAGGCAGGGATCATGTAAAGTGCTTTGAGACAATGTAATGTTGTGAAAATGTGCTATACAAATAAAATTGAACTGAATTTAACTCAATTTTGACTACCGAGACGGCGCCCATAATCTCGTCATTCAGGGGATTCCGCGCTGACAACGAAAGATTTTTGTGGAAGACGGTTAAATCAGGAATCGGGACTTTGGGTCCAGAATATAAAACTTAAGCTTAGATCGCGTAGCTGAATAAATGTAAGAAAAATAACAGCGTGTAAAATGTACACGGAAATGACCGCTAAAATCAAGCAGCCCGAGTGAATCACTGTTATTGTTTGTTATTTATGACTGTTGGACTCCTCGATCAAAGGCGTCTTGCCATCTTCGCACCGTGCCCGCGTACTGTACCCGTTTTGCTATCTTCGCACCGTGCCCGCGTACTGAACCAGTTTCACGGCTCTCTTGCAAACTGGTTTCGGTGCCGCTGGGACTTTCCCTAAAGCCGGCCGACTCCCAGGGCAGTAAGTTAGCCTTTAAAATGTCATTTTTGTTTTCATTCTTATTTGACTCCAGTCGTATTTTCTTATAGGAAACCATGGCATCGCAACATTTCTGCTATACGTAAGTAAAAGCGACATCTAAGTGAATCGTTTAGTTTCAAGAGACATAGTTTATTGGTTTACATTGATTATTACTGTTATTATGCTACACCTTTAATAACGTGTGTATGCTGTATGGTGCACAAATAATATACAAATATACTTTTAATTAATCTTGAACTAAGTCTTACTTTAGTGTATCAATTAACTACAAACTGTTTGTTCATGATTTGTATTTGAGAAGTAACTGAATTACTACTAAGTTACTAAGGAGGCATGTCATGATTACTTAAGTGTGTAGTAGTATATTATTTGTACCCCCTCAAATAAAGTGTTTATCTGGGGGGGGATATTATCAAACAGTGAGAGTTGAGGCCCTTGTCTTAAAGTGCCCCTACTGAAAAATCCCAAGGGTGAGATCAAGCCTAATGCCTGGTGGTTTTCATTTAAACTCTGGCTTAACTGATCCAAACAGTAATTCTGTAATATATGTACTCTTTACTTATACAACAGGAACGAAATACGTTTTTTTTTTCCCATTTGGCAATAGTTACTTCAAACTGTTGCCACCTGACAGCCTTGCTAATTCATTCCCCATTATTAAAACTATGGTAACAACCTATTGATATGAGGACATGAGATTTACTTTAAAGTTTAATGACCAATCTGTGTGAATTTGGTCTATTACTTATTATTGTCCCGTTTAACTGTCAGTGTTTCTGCTGGTGCGACTGTCAGAGGGATGCAGCTCGGGCCCCATAATGAACCTGTGCCGGCCCCGTGGGCCTGTGCGGACCCCAGGGACAGCAGCCTTCACTCACTCTGAACCTCTGTTCCTCATTCCTAGATGCCTGATGATGCTGATCGTCTTTGTGGTAGCAGCGGCGAACAGTGGTACGTGTCACATGACCGCTCGCGATATGGTTCGGGGACATGGCGCTCCTCGCCTCAGCGATCACCGTGCTATCCGTGCCCGCTTGTGCCTGCAGGAGCACATGCGCAGTCAGGCAAAAAAATAAAACCCTCAAGACATTCCCGGGAATGCTACACGCATTTTGGGTTCACGCTGAACAGGAGCCCTTAACCCTCGTCTCCTGGCACATTAAAGGCGTAGGTGTTTCATGTCATACCCTAATGAACTTTCACTCCAGCTGATCCATACTGTTCCTTTAAGAGAACAGGGACCGAAAAATCGACTCAGATCTTACCGTAATGACCCATAGCACAGAAATCCCCAGCCTTTTTATCGACGGTCACAAAGCTGCCACAATACTCTACTTATATCAGGAGGGACAAATTACAGAAATGAGTGTTTCCATGTCGGGTTTTCGTTCCACGCTGCAGATTTGGATTATATGAAGTCAAAGGGAAACTGAGGCGGCTGTGACATCGGCGCAGGGGGCAGGCTGATCCTCCTGTGTGTCTCTCTGCATATTCCACAGGATCATCAGATTCAGTTGTGGAGATCCGCGAAGAAGTGGGGGGTGCGGCCAAGTTCACGTGCCTCAGCGATAGCAAAGGCGATCTTGAGTTCATGTACTTGCAGAAGGAAGAGTCGCCAGATCCGATCTTTGTGAATGGCTTCAAGGCTCAGAAAGCAGTACCCGTGGATGCCGTGTATGTGAACCGTTCGGACGTGAACAGCAAGAGCAGGCATGTGAATCTGAGGGACCTGATTCCAGCGGACGAGGGCCTGTATTATTGCGTATTCAAAAGGCCTGACAGGCCTACAGAACATACAACGTACAAACTCATAATCACAGGTAACTGCTGGCCTGTCTACTCCCGTGTTTGCCTCCCGCTTTTTGATTGGTGGACGAGTGACTGTGCCCGCCCCACTGTGCTCAAGCTGTGTCTCTATCCGCAGCCAACTACAGCCGACCCCAGCTGACGGAGATATGCAACGGCAGCACATATAGTGTCGCATGCTCCAGTCGTGGGGGCTACCCCCTGGCCAAAATGGAGATAGTTCTCGAGCCCGGTGCACCCCAGGTCACGATGACTGAGCAGATCACGGAGGGCCCAGTCACCGGGCCCTTCGACCTGTCCCGCGTCATCACGCTGAACTGCTCCCAGCCACTGAGGGTCACCTGCATCGTGGGAAACCTCAGCTCAGCGCCGCTGACTGTCTGTGAGTGCTGGTGGGGGGTAAGGGGGGGGGGGGCATCCTGCATTTTCACACTGGGGACACAGCTGAGCTCAACCCACTGCAAATGAATGAAATAAGAGGATGTGAGGCGAATCGCAGTGACGGGTGACGCACTGCAGCCCTGACACTGCAGCCCTGACACTGCATGGCCCTGACACTGCAGCCCTGACACTGCATGGCCCTGACACTGCAGCCCTGACACTGCAGCCCTGACACTGCATGGCCCTGACACTGCAGCCCTGACACTGCATGGGCCTGACACTGCAGCACTGACACTGCATGGCCCTGACACTGCAGCCCTGACACTGCATGGCCCTGGTGTAGTAGCCCCCCCCCGAGGTCACTAGACACTTCAGCACAGCGCCATTGAGTAATAAACCGACTCCACAGTTTCCATTCTTGTTATAAATTATGCAGAACAGAAGCACCAAATGACACAGGGCACACAGACAGGGACCCCGACCACAAGGGGGCGCTGCAGCGGGCACAGCTTGGCCAAAGGTTGGCCCGCATTTCCCGCCATGCGTCTGTGCTTTGACTCGGGGTGCGCACACGCTTCCCTAGGGTCAGAAAGGCTGAAGCTACCGCCAGACTCCAGCGGTATATAACTTCAATTCTTTTCATCAGAGAAAACCCTCGTTTCCTGTTTCTCTAACTAAATTCTAATTGGACAGAGAAAGGCCCACATCCTGTAATTTAGTTACGTTGAATTAAGAGACTGCATTTGTTGTACCGCGTCTCTCATCGGAACTCACTGATTATTTCCTGCACAGGTCCAAAAATCGACCCGCCGCAGCCCGACAGCCTCATCATCATCGCGGCGTGTGTGCTGGCCTGTCTCCTGTTCACCGTCGCCCTGGGGGTGGTACTCCAGAGGAGGAGATGTTCCCGCAGCAGGAGCCTAGGTTTGTGAGCCCACCTCGCTTTCTGAATGAACATCAGCATTGACCTTCAGAAACAAAATTCCGCCCCGTTCTCAACGTTCTCAAACTTTCGTTTCAGTTGTGATGTACTCGGCAGCCCAAAGGAGTGAGTATCAGACCCCTGGTCCTCCCGAAACGAGCTGGTGAATCCTCTTCCTGTTCACTGGGGGTTACTGTAGTACATAGAGGGAGGGGGCACAGCCTGCTAAAAAAGTGTGTGTGGGGGGGGGGGGTTAGTAAACAAAATGCCCAGTGAAGTTCGCTTTGGATAAAGATGTGAGCTGAAGTGACTCGGCCAGGGAATTTCAGAACTTAAGGCTTCACAGGATTGTGTTTAAGGCCCAATACCTCAGGTCCTAGGAGCGGCTGATTAACCCAAACCAGAGTTACGGCCAACAGATCCTGTTGGGAAAAAGCAGATAATCCTGTCAGGATATGCCAGTGGGAACTCTGGGGTGACAGCATAGCGATTGCTGGGTCACATCAGCACACAGCCTGGGGTCGGGCTGCTGCCCTTAGGGGTATCTGACACTCGCGGACGGAACATTCCGGATTTACTTACGTTGTTTCTCTCTGTTCATCTCGCTCACCAGAAGAATGATGCCACCCGCCTGATGTGGACTATCACTTCAGCCGTTGTGCGAGGGGGGGGGAGGTCCTGGCACAGAAGGCGTGCGGATGCACCTTGGGACGCAGGTGCTGATGAATCTAACAATTTGGGATCATGGCTGACTGCGCCAGGCTCCCCTCGGGCAGCCAAACCACGATCTGCAGATTCCCCGCCGCACTGTTACTGTATGAATATGTGTGTCTGTATAGTTTGATATATATATACATATGTTTACTTATGAGCAGCTTCTGCACCTCCTGACATCGGCCATATTGCATAGCACTTTGTATGGAAATCGTCTTATACCTCAGACCAGATATTTAATTTTGTTGTAATTTTTTTCGTGTTAAATTAACGGGGAACAGATTTTGGGGGGGGGGGGTGTGCTGGTCTGAGGTGGTTGTACTACTGATGGCATCAGTGTCCTTCCTAAAGCACCTCAGGGTAATATCTTTTATATATATATATATATATCTGTCCATCTTCCCACCTGGCACAGGCTTGGCGGGGGGTGTGGGGGGAGCTGCTTGCTGTCCCAGGCATGCGTTTATGCATGTATATGTATATTGAAATGACCTTCAGAAGGTTGTTGTAAAGGGGTGCTGTGTGAGTGGGGGGGAGGGTGTGGGTGGCGGTTTGTTCTCTGTACATGTGCAATGGCTGCGTACAAAGCAGTGTCTCCTGAAGAAGCCTTCTCTCGTCGTCCAAATTAAGGCACTGTGATGATGGTGCGGCGCCACCTGCAGGGCGCCCTCTGCCACCGGCCCGCCGCGGCACCGGGTCTTTGGGGAGACGCCGTACGATCAGCACATCACCAGCCTCGGTTCTCAAGGGGGAAGCTGATTCAGACGAGGCGGCCACTTCAGCTTCCTAAAAAACTGGGCTTTACCTTTGAATGTACGTTAAAGAAGCATTTACTCATATCTTTATGTGCCTGCTTCATTAATTTAACTCAAACTCTATGTTTTTAATACTTGGATTCATCATATTTTTCTAACAAAAAAAAAAGAAAAAAATGTAAAATATTTATACCGTTGTCCTGAGATCTACAGTACAACTTTCCATATGAAAACCATGTTTTTTCGCCATTAAAGTTTATATTTAATTTTAAAATGAATCGTGTGGGTTTCATGCAGTCGTTTTACGAGGTGCGTTTCTCCAGTACAGACCGCTTTGATGTGGTCCTGAGTCCTACCCTAGGCATCTGTAGTAATTACATTTGGACACGAGAGGGCGGTCGCAGCACGCAGAAACACCGCCGCATCAAAAAGAACGGTGAATAGATGCTAACAGGAGATTTTTAAGTAATGTAATCTCACTTCGCTGCAATAGACAATTATTCAGCATATATTAGCAGAATCATTAGAAATTTTAATAATCTATATTTTATAAGCAAAAACAAAAGGCTTTTACTTTTATGTACACATTTGCCATATCGCTACTCCATCATACCTATTAACAGGAAAACTCAACACAGAGCAATTTAAAAACAAAAGTTTAATTTCTTTTCTTCTGATACAAAAGTGTTCTTAAATAAGGCGAAACTAAGAAGTTTTTTTCTTAGTTTGTACAAAGATAAATTAGCATTTTATAATACAGTAATAACAAAACGCCTGTTTTACAAAAATATTTTAAAGTACTTCACTGTGTTCCAGCCTAGGAATTGCTACTCCCTAAAATGTACTTGTCCCTGGACCCTTAAAAATTATTTCTTCTGAGTTACATACATTCAAAGGGCTAACATAAAAGCCCTTTCAGGGATTGCAGAGCTACTCAGTGCCCTTGAGTTCATCATGAACGTAACTGCGGTTTGTGCTGGACCTTCACCCCTCGCTGCCGCCAGCTTCCTGCGGCATGTAGCACGTATCCATGCGATTCTGCATTCCAGCTCCTCGAGATACCACCAAAACAAGATCACTGGACAGCTCAGGAGGTCCCTGCGGGGGACGTTTCGATCTATGATCAAAATAATGGTTTGATTCTCTGCGTCTCTAAGATCAAAAACACACTAATACAGGAGCTAGTGCCCTGAGAAAAATAAGACTTAGACAGAATTCATGGGGGACGAATGGAAACACTTTAAAAATGCATTTTCTCACCTTTGTGAGCAAAATAACTCGTCCAAATAGCTGAGGACCAAACTTTAAAAAGTTAGACTCGTCTCCAAGCACCATTGTAGTTCAGCTCCTGCATCTGAGCTTGGAATCAGCGCAGCTTAAAATTCAGGGGGCTCACCCCCCCCCCCTCCCCGGGCCCGTTGCGAGCTCTCTGACGCTGTCTTTCCACACTGCACTCCTGATCCGTAAGACATCTGCACTGCCGCTGTCCAGTGTACGGTTCATTTAAAAACACATAAACAGAAACTAAGAACAAAGTAACTGTTAAAAATGCATAAGGAGGGACAGGGGCGACACAGCCGCCATCACATGACTGCTGTCCAGCTGCACCGTCGCAGG
>JAABNY020000035.1:2632890-2643727 GCA_015164015.2 Brevimyrus niger
TGTTAAAAATGCATAAGGAGGGACAGGGGCGACACAGCCGCCATCACATGACTGCTGTCCAGCTGCACCGTCGCAGGGAGATCGGCGGACGGCGCCCCCGAGTGGAGCCCTGCGCGACCCGCCGTCAGCGTGGGGGGGGGCCCCGGGGCCCGCGTCCCAGCTTCTCCTGCAGTCCCTTGCCTTGGGGAGGGTCCTGAAAACCACAACCCCCCCCCCCTCTCAGCTCCAGGCCGCTTCTGCATCCTCACACCACCGTCTCGCTGCCCTTGACGGGCTTGACCCAGCCACCGGGCCTGCCCCCCCTCTTGGTCCTGCCCGAGCCGAGCAGCCGCCCAGAACACTTCTGCCAGGTGTGCAGCGTCTTGGCGGACCAGACCCACATGCCCGACGTGATGCCCACCAGCAGCGACATGAAGATCTTCAGCATCTCCACCGCCAGGTAGGAGTCGTGCGCCGAGCGCCGGAAGTCGCCCCAGTTGGAGATCTCGTAGAAGTAGCAGGCGACCACGCAGCTGGCCGGCACCATGTAGAGCACGGAGAAAACGCCGATCTTCACCATCAGACGCTCCAGTTTGTCCGTCTTGGTGCCGTCCTTCTGCAGGTTGGAGCGGATCTTGAAGAGCGCCATCAGGCCGGCCCCGATAAAGAGGGTGCCCACCACCAGGTACGTGAAAAGTGGGGCCACCACGAAGCCCGTCAGGGCGTCCACGTGCTGGTTGCCCACGTAGCAGAGCCCCGTGAGATCATCGGCGTCCACCAGACGCATGATCAGCACCACGATGGTCTTGACGGCCGGGATGGCCCAGGCGGCGATGTGGAAGTAGGAGCTGTGCATCTCGATGGCCTCGTGGCCCCACTTCAGGCCGGCCGCCAGGAACCAGGTCAACGTCAGCACCACCCACCAGATGGAGCTGGCCATGCCGAAGAAGTACATGAGGAGGAAGACGATGGCGCAGCCCGTGTTCTTCAGGCCCTCCTGGATGAGCACGGGGACGGCGGCCTCGTCCAGGTCGCAGGAGGTGCGCTCGCGGCCCAGCGTCAGGCGCACGATGAAGGCCACGCTGTAGATGTTGTAGCACATGCTGAGGAAGATGATGGGCCGCTCGGGGTAGGAGAAGCGCGAGGAGTCGATGAGGAAGGTGAGCACGGTGAAGGCGGTGGAGAGGAAGCAGAGGACGGCCCAGACGGCCATCCAGACGTCGGCGAAGAGCTTGGTCTGCCGGGGGTAGAGTCCCGCGTCGTAGCCGCATTGCAGAACACAGCTCATGCTGCGCCTGGCCCAGGCGTACTGCTCCGGGCCGGAGCCCAGCGCGTGGCACTCCTCCTCCATGGGCTGCAGGGTGCGGATGGTGTGGTACGGGGGCTCCTCGTCCCCGGGGCCCTCCATGCACATGTGGTTCTGGTCGTTCTGCGGTGGGAAGAGGCTGCAGTTGAGGAGCTCGGGCCACGCGAAGCCGAACTCCGTCAGCACAGGGAGGCACTTGCGCTTGACGGACTGACACATGCTGCTGCAGGGCCCGATGGGAATGGGAACCTTGTCGGTGCACATGGGCACATAGACCGCGCACAGGAAGAACTGCGGAAGAAGATAAGAGGAGACGGGGCGTCAGAAGCCGCTCGATCCAAGGAGGCACAAACCCAGCAAACTATGCCTACGAAAAAGAGGAGACTAAAACTAAAATTTCCTTCAAACAAATTTCTATTAAATAATTACCCTCCAAATATCATCGCGCAAATTTCTATATCCAGACGCTTTTGTGCAACATTGCACCCTGTCTTCAAATTACCGGCATAACAGCAAAAAGGTGCATTTTAAAACAGTGATAAGCGAAAAAAGTAAAAATAGTAATAAGCGAAATAGGCAAGCGTACAGCGAAGGGACAGGTTCAGGAATAAGGTGCCGAATAAAGCGTACAGCGAAGGGACAGGTTCAGGAATAAGGTGCCGAATAAACACTAGTGTGCACTGGGTTACGCGCTGGAAATAGGAAACGTCGGATTTTCACAGCGGTCGCATTGGGTTCACATCCATAACCACCGCAGGAAATTGCTACAAGAAACTGCTGAGATTTAAGGGCTCCCTTAAATAAAAGCAAATATATACCTGGAGAACCATGTCCGGGAGTCAAAAGCTGTGTTGATACCGCGGTCTACCTTTCCTCTTAAAATAACTAAAGCATGTATAATTGCTATAATCACATTACATTTTACTGCGTGACCAGGGATACAGGAACAGCCCACAAAAAAACACAATATCGGGAAAGCTAATTAAGACGAACAGACCCTGAGCTGGCTGGAGCAGCCGTACTGGATGAGTGGGGTGAAAGTTGTCAGCTGTAACTCTGCATCCGACTGCAACACGTTTCCCACCAGGTTGGGCATCTTTGTCACGTTGTATCCCAGATCCTGACACATTGATATCCGGATAGGATCGCAGGTCATCTCGTCCTCGTCCCCGAAAGCGTCCGCAAGCACCGAGTGATCGCACAGGAGTGTCAACAAAAGCACCACGATATCCAGTCCCCAAAACCCATGCATTTTACCGGCTGTAAATCCCAGTGTCTTAAAAATTACTCGTGTCCAGAAAACAAACTTTTGTCCCTGCAGTGTAAGCAGGGCTATGTGGAACAAAAATAAAATGCAGAAAAAAATATTTGTAGATCGGCGTATCCTACAGCATCAAGTGTACTGCCGATGAGCACCAAAACTTTATTATTAGGGAAAAACAGAAGGCTTCTGCATAGCGAGTCCTCCCAGCGCTCGGGCGATCGCCGCGGTTTCTGGGTTACCTCCCCAGCTTAGTTTGGTAAAGAAGCGACTTGGAGCGACTCTCCCACCGCGGAGTCTAGCCAATGAGGCTCAGCTGGTCTCGGGCGAGGGCGGGACTCCAGCCGCCCCTAGTCGCACTCTCACCCCAGAGATTTGTGTGTTTACACGTTCACGGACATTTGCACGACAAATATCACATGCATGGGTTATAAAATGCGTTCATCATATAAACATAACTGCGCCGGCGGGGGGGCACAATTTATTTTATACCACTATCACAGTACCGAATGGTCCCGTATCGCCTTGTAGCCGGTTACGAAGTAAGTATAAACGAATATTTATATATTTTTAACAATTTGGTTATAATTGGTCGTTATGAGTGCGAAAATTCATTTCACGTGTCACGAGCAATTGGATTTGTTTATAGTTTCAGCACTCTATCAGAACCCTTTTAAAGAGTGATACGGTAAGATTTGGCCCCTTTAATGTAGCCGTGCTTTTATTTACTCTTCTGCCCTGACCCGAGTATTCCCGAGTTCAGATAAACTACAGAACAGGTATACAAAACAGACGAGGGCGTTTACATTTGCCTGAGATAAATCACTGTCGGACACGCCGTACGCCTCCTTCTTTTAATTCACATCAACATGTTGAAAAGAAGACGCCCTCCGGCCGCCCAAAGGAGTAATAGGTCTGCTTTGCCCTAAAATAAGCACACCGATGTATTTTGGTGCAAAGGCGACCCCTGCCTCCCTCTCGCTTGATTGAATTCTCCTGCTATCAGCGCACGCAAAGGTCAATGAAGATAAATTAGCAAAAGCCTGGAAACAATGCTCTGATGTTTCTCTGATCTGACCTCACTCGGGACCTTCCTCTGCAGCAAGGGCCTGGAAAGCACGGAAAATAGCTATTACTGATGGTCCGAAGAGCCAAATCGTTAAATATCGATAAACAAAGCGCTACCCCAGTAACAGAGCGCCATGCAAAAGTATGAGCAACGTGCATTTTTTTTGTTTCAAATTAACCTGGGCTTTTATTAAGTTTCAGATTTACACCAGAGAAATTCTACATAGAAATGTGATAAGTCTCAGGTTGTCCAATCCATATTTCTCTGCAGCCCGTCATTACTATCGGTCCAAGAACAATACCCCGCAGGATCGTTTGGCCGGAGAGTGAAACCAACACCCTGTCCGCTGCTTTCTGTGCCCGGTTCTGCCTTTCAGCTGCGACCATATTCTGTCAGTGGATCATTTCATTTTAATTCTTAATTCCAATCAGACGTGACTTTAACAATAATATTTTAAATACACCATTTTGAGGCATCAGAACAATAATGACAACATTAACCTATTATCCTCGGAGAGACAATACAATTACAACGTGATGATGAGGAATTGATTTGCCAATGTCAGATACTAAGTCCCGAATGGGAATCGTTTATTCCAATAAATCCCCCTCTCGCTCCTGTTTTGCTTATATGTAAGTACTTTTTAGCCAGTGAACAAAGATAATCTCGGTGGTCTGCAGATCAAACAAGCTGTAGAGCCGTCGAGCGCTTAATTAAAACGGTATAATCAACAGGCTGTGTTCCGTGTTAACCGTGGGGGGAGGCCGCAACCAACCTCCCTGGAGCCCTTGTGCAAATTTACTCTGGGGATGGTGATCGAATAACGTAGGGGGTCTGGCGGATGATGTTTGCTACAAAGGCAGCTCTCATTCAGGCTGCTCGGTTACCAGCGGGAGGAACAGATTACCCGATTGACCAGGCACTGTAGTCGCATCCACCTTCCCCTGAGACCGAGGGGGGCAGAACGAGATTCAAGTATCCGAATTCCCCTGGATCCCTCTGTGTTTGTGTCCGTGAGAGAAGAGTAGATATGCGTCCTGGCTGGGGTTTAGCCGGGATTGACTTTGGAACGTCGTCGATATTAAAGAAGAAAAATTAAACCTACAGCGCGCTTTCAAATAGAGGAAGAGTTTAAAAGCTATTTTGTTTAATTTCCATGTAGGACAGATGTTCCCGAATGTGACCCAGGATTGTCTTTACCGCTCATTTTTAAAATAACTGCAATTGATCGTTACAATGCAATATACAGTGACATATTTATAAATTCGATAATACTTTACTTGATGGGGCACAAATACTTAGTATTAACTCAGTTACTACTCATAAGTACAAATCATGAACAAACATAGTTGCTACTTGAGATAAAAGATGCGTCACGATTCATCAAAGATGAATGAACGTCAGATGAGTTTGTACAACTAAGAATTAGTTTACATAGGAATTATTTCATAGGTAATAGTATGTGACTAAGCCTACATTATTTGTGCCCGTCAAGTAGTGTTACCATTAACTCTTTACACCCTACTGAAAGGTTAAGATTTATATAGGATATGCACCCTCCCTATTTTACGACAGCAATACTTCCCAAAATATCAAGTGCGGCAGATGAAGCGCGTACACCAGCCGAGAGCTGTAAAACGAGGTTTATGTGATTGTTTTAAGAAGTCGGGGAAAGCGAGGCGTCCGGTTGCACGGTGTGTCTGTGAGTGAGCATGATACACGGATCCGATAGCCTCGGAATGAGCTGCGGCAGCGCTTCCTCGCGGCTTTGGTAGCCTCGGTTAATCTTTAAATGACAGCGCGCCCTGCGATGGCTCCCTCTCACCGCCCTCATTCTCGGAAATAAATTTGGCCGTGTTGAAGTCTTAACTGCATCTGACATACGTAGCACATCCATATTTTTGCGCTAACAGACACATGACATTTTATCCGTCCCTTTAGTCAGTAGAAAGTTATGCCGTTAATACCGCGGTTTTTGGTTGAAATACGAGTAGGTCTTTTGTAATTTATCTTCGGTTTACTTATGATTCAATCAAAAAATACACAAGATCACCGTTCGAGCGTAAGCCTCAACCAAATATTAAATTTGAACCATGCTTGAAAACATGCAGGCTTAATGTAGCCTATAATCAAACATTAAAAAAACATAAGGATATAATCCAATTCTCTCCTTCGTGACGAAATGAATGTGACAGCTTATTAGTGAAAAATATATTTCCATCCGTCCTCCAGGCGTTTATACGGGACTGGCTGCATGCATGGGGCACAGGTCAGGGGTGCACGCTGCAAACTCGTCTCAGAATACAAACCATGCGCGGATAAGGCAAAAATGGAAAAGAAATATTCAGAAGAAACTCGCGCATCATAAGACGAAAATGAAAACATGGCAACATTCACATAAAAGCGCGGGGTAGCAGCGAGTACACATACTAACACAAGCGAATCCCTAGCGTGGTGTTTATTCCGCAGGCTGGGTGTATAATTAGTGTTGGAGTTTGATTTATTCTTATATCAAACGGTTAAAATTGGACTCCTCTTTATATAATGTGGGCTTCCAAACATGTGTTTACTTGATCATCGGATTAAATGTCAAAGGCCGCTGTGTCCCGCAGTAACCCCGACTGCCACACTTTGCGCGGTGCTACTGTATAGCTTTAAACCCGTTCAACCAGCTCCCAACCGGAGTGTCCTTTTGATTTTTGCACCTCTATATTATATCGTAGTATATATGTAAAGTATTATTTTTTATGATGACTTTTGGCCTTTATGTTGCATTTATCTACAAAGCAATAGGTCATTATTTTACCCCAATACGGGACCTTGTAGAACACTTACCGCGGACTCGGTGCATTACATGGCGTCGATCAGGGGACGGGATTGTGGCGATAGTTAACTGTAGTAAACGAGTCTGTTCTCGGCCACTGGTATTGAGAACCATTATGCTGCGATCTTTAAAGCTGCTGGAAGATGTAATAATTTACATACAGTATTCCTCGTCGGGTCTAGCTCTAAGCGTGAACGATGAATTTGATGCAACGAGCGGGTAATTAAATCTAAGTTGGGTATGCGATTCAAATAGTTGCCACTCCAGGTTGGGGACGTACATCGATGTGTTTTCACGTAAAATATTTAGTTAAAAGTAATGCAAGCAAGTGGCCATTCCTGACCAGTCGACGTTATTATGCACCTGCAGATATTTTCGCTATTTGCGCGGCCAGACTCGCAGCTGCCCATGGAGGGGACGCGCAGCTGGGCTGCCAGTGACCACAGGGACAATGCCCCCCCCCCCGCCCATTAGTTATTCTGGCCCCACCGCTCACAGCTTGACCCACTTACAGCAAGTGAGAATGTGCGACTGATCAGATAGCTGGAGTAGAGGGGACTTTTGGGAGGGGGCATGGAAATGGTCTGTCAGCTCCGCGCTGATGGTTGTAATTTTGTCAATTGGGAGAAACAGCTGTAGATTCTGCAGACACATTCAATGGAGTGAAATTGATTTTATAAACATGTTTGAAATGTCTACAGCATGTCGAGCAGAAAAAATATCCAAGTTTCTTTAAAAAATGCACTATTGACCTCTTAGGGAAATGGAGCCAAAACCGGTCTGTCTTTGGTAATGCAGGCTTTGGGTTTGTAGAATGTGACCATTCTCAGGAGACAGCCAATGGTTTGTTGATTTAAAATACCATCCTCCTGTTTTTTTTTTCTTTCGAATTCTAAGAATGGTGGGAGCCCCCTAGGGGTGGGGTAACTCTGGTCTCCCACATTAAAATCAGCAGTCCTGAGCTAATCTCACTTACAGTTAGTGAATGTCCATTTAGTTTTGGTTCTGGTTGCAGGCTGTACAATGGTGCAGAAGTTGATGTAGATTCCAAGCGCCTGCAGGCTGTCAGGGTCACGTATTAATGGGAGCTTTTATGCTGAGAATTTGAACAAAAGGCATTTAAACCAAAACCAACCTTTGAAAGTGTGAGTTTAATGGTTGGCACCAAGTGCGACTCTAAATGATACACAGCATGGGTCAGAGCCTCCCCATGTGGGGCCAGATCAGGTGACCGGCACCCTGGCGCATTGTGTCCTACCTGCCCCCCCCCTCCCCGCGAACGTAATTATCACCTGTTACAGGAGGGGCCGGTCACACACACAGCAAATCACAGCCTTCACGACGGGGAAGATTTTTCTCCTGTTTGTCTTGGAGCTGTTTATGCCAACAAACATCTGTCTGACAGGGAGACAGAAAGCAGAAGCGAGGCCTGGCCTTGAGAGGTGCGCGGAGACGGCGCGATATCCATGCCGACCAGCCGTGACGGGGGGGGCGACATCCGGCGGGGCGGAGCACCACCCGACTCTACGGTTAATTCCAGGAGTGTAATTACACCGCATTGATGTGAGTCTTTGTTAAGAGTCCCGGTGAGCTCTGACTGACCTGCCACCAGTTCTCAGGAGCTCAGTGCTGAGTCACATCCCTCTGGAAGCACGTCCCGGCCTGAGGGCCGTCCGCCGCAGCCTGGGGGCCGTCCGCCGCGCTGAAGATTCTTATTATACTACATCATAGTACTGTGCCCATTTGCTGCAGTTTTGCTTTTAAAGACGGACAGTTAATCCGCAACACGACACTCCGTGTGATACAATAATGCGGGAAAAAGCCCGTAAAAGGATTCAGCGTGTCGGACAGCCTTGGGTGGGCAGCCTCTGCAGTCGGCCCTGATTTAATGGAGAATCAGCACCTCTGAATCTACGGCACCGTGGCAAACTATCTACAGCACGTCTGCGAACGTTACTGCTGTTTATTCTCAGGAAAATGCTGAGCCTTGACACGTCTCTTTATACCTCGAGCAGACACATAGAAAACAAGTACAAGGGGAGGCTGTTACATCATGGCCAGCGCTGAGCTGTGTGATCTGGGCTGAAGGTGTCTTTAATCCCAGAGTAATGGCTGTCTTGGGGGTAAGTGGGTTAGACTGGCTGGGGGAGGGGCTTCCCACAGCCGGGACAGGTGACTGCAAGTCACTAATCCCCAGGCCTGAATAGCCAGTGCATTTTCAGGCTTTCATTCTGCTTCAAACACTTGGCCACTCGGTTGTAAGAATCATTATGATTGGTGGATTGATTTGGCTAAATAACCAGCATCTCGATTAGCTGATCGGGAGCCTTCTGAGCTCATCGCGTCAGCAGAGTTAATCTCCGGGCTCAGAGTCTCCACGGCCAGCTGGGCAGCTTTCTGCCTTCCGCTTTCAGTCTGTATTTTTACATCTTCTTAAAAGGATGTGGTTTGGAGTTTTTGTTGGCGTTGACGCGAGCTGTTGGATGTCGCACTGGCCCGACGGCAGAGGCAGACAGCTAGTTGCTATTGAACCTGGGTTAGTAACATGGGCAATTTAACTGCCCGGCTTTAAAGAGGGAAGGGATATGGAAGGAGGGGCCTGGAACCATTTGAAACCCATTATTCAAGCATGATTATGGCTGAGGAGCTTCAGGGCTTCAGAACATTCCATCGCACTGGAGGTCCTGGACATGCATGGGACTCTAACTGCGTTATAAAACAGTTAATTCTGTTCCAGTAGTAGCTACCACCCACAAATTTCAAGTTTACAAAATAATAATCGCAGGATTTCTCCTAGAACGCAGATGAACGATTCAGGCATAACTGAAGCAAACCCCTCACTGTAGATGAAATAAGGGTCTTTAAGGGTTCTGTTAATAATCAATGTGAGTGTGATTGAGGGTAAACACTGGACACTGGACTGCTGGAGTCTCTCCCCTGTCTGTCTCTGTGTACCTGTGTGTGTGTGTGTGAGTATGTGTGTATGTGTGTGTGTGTGTGTGTATGTGTGTGGGTGTTCATGATCTCACAGAGACATCTGAGGCTAAGTGAATTGAATAGTCGGCTATTATATATGAAATATGTCACTACTGCGAGTGGCTCTGAAAGAGGGTTCCCACCAAGTGGCTGATTTATGGATAGAAATGTTCTCTGCTCCTTGGGCGTTGGAGCTGCCCAGGTGGTCTCGTATCTCACCGTCCTGTTGGAGCAGAAGAGCAAGTGAGTTCGGGTTGCTCCTGAGCTGTTTAAGTGTGCCCAAGGCTAGGGCTGGTTTCACCATCTGGACAAGTAGGATTGAGAGGATGGCTGTTGATCTGGTAATGGGTAGAGAAGGTTCACCGTAAAATTTTAATCCACTCAATTCTGCTTGAAAGTTGTCGTTTTACTTGACCCAAAAGGGTGACCGCAAATCCACCAACTACACCTTAAAACATACATCCTTTCCAAAATGTGTACCGTGTCCCGGATCTTCCCTTGGTCTTACCACAGCATTACTGCAGTTATTCTTGCGTTTGGGACACATGTTGTCTGGAATGTTCATCTTACTGAAAACTGCTGCAAGGGGGGCTCCAATAAATGGTGAAAGCAAAAGTGAAAGTCAGGGTCCCCCGCAGTGTCCGACATGGGCGTGCGGTCAGCAGCGCGCTAGCCGGGGGGGTGGGGGACAGGGGCCCCGTCGGAGGTCAGGGTTGTTTATGTAGGAAGTGAGCAAGGAAACCTGGTGGAGTCTGCGATGCTATCAGCAGGAAGGGCTCAGTCAGACGGGACGAGGGGGCGGTCCGTGCTGATGGCCGGGGGCGGTCTGTGCCTAGCGTTTAGCCGATGGCCGGTGGGGGTGGTCTGTGCCTAGCTGGTGGCCGGTGGGGGTGGTCTCTGCCTAGCTTGTAGCCGATGGCCGGGGCGCCGCTCTCTTCAGCACCACACTGTCACTGTGGAGACGATGTACGACCGCTGCTGAGAAGCTCATACAGGTCTGCCAGCCATGGTGAAATATCTCATTCATACCCTCCACACTCGATCCACCATGGAAGCCACAGACACAATAAGACTCATGGGCACCTGCAGTTACTGGTTGGCAGTGCTAATTAATCTTATTATGGTTTTGGACAGGGCAGAGACTCGAACCCGAGTCCCAGAGGTTTGAGGTGACATTGCCACCCACTGTGCCACCTTTACAATATTCAGTGACACTGTGACTTTTCACTGTTTGTTTAACATGAAGGACAGACCTTCCTCCCACGAAGAGACCATAACCCAGTGGTCGATGATCTGGTCTCTTTGGTCCACTAATCTGAACCACATTGAAGGCCCTTCAGGAGATGTTTGTGGTGACACAGGCTCCCCTCTCCTCATTCCTCAGGGCGATGCTGGGCAGACACCCGATATGATGTCCTTCTC
>JAABNY020000035.1:2772745-2783271 GCA_015164015.2 Brevimyrus niger
TGGATTTCTCCACAATGCTGCATGGTGCGTGGATGAAGAGGAAGGCTGCAGCAGGAGGGAATGATGACCTCCAGCAAATACGACGCAGCCCCGTCTGTGTATCTGCGTACGGCTGTGAGTGTGTGCCTCCCTCTGTATCCGCGTGTGTGTTAATCACAGCCACACGCCCCCCCCAGGCGGGCAGACGGGGCGCGGAGTGTCACGGACAGCAGGTTGGCGGAGCCTCACTGACCTTCCGACCAGCAGGAACTCCCCCACCAGGTTCTGGCGCCGCATGGCCATCAGGATGCCGCGCACCGTCATGCCCTCGCAGAAGCAGGCCACCACGCGCGCCTTGGGCAGGTGGCCACGCAGCTTCAGCAGCAGCCGGTCGAAGTTCTGCTCGCCCGCGTTGCTGTAGATCTTGTCCGAGTGGGCGATGCAGATCCCCTCCTTGGCCGCCATGTCCTTAAAGGCCTCCATGCCGCTCTCGCCATAGTTCCCTGGAGCGGGGGCACAGAGGGGCACAGTGTGGGCGCGTTAGCGGCACATCACGAGAAGGAGGAGGAGGAAGAAAACACCCACCACCAGGCAGGCGAGGGGATGTGAGATGTCCTCAGTCTACTCCATCCCTTATAGAGCACAACAATAGCCAGTCTGATTTCAGCACCGGATGCACCACAAAAACACAGATAGATGATCAGGGGTTCCTGTTTAGCACACATTTGCAAAATCCTGAGGAACCCCCCCCCCCCAAGCAGGCAAAGCATCACCAAGGAACTTCCCTTTATTTACATAAAATCCAGGTCACCCTTTTTCTGTGGGGTACGTTCCTTGGGTTCTCGCTAAAACTGCAGGAAACTTCTTCATCGAATCTGCTTGCATGATGGTACCAGGATATAACTAAAACCCCAAGGGCTTTTCATGGGTTACAGTTTACCTGGTGATCTGAATTGGCTCTGGTTACACGTCCTACACCATCATAACCCCACCTGCCTTAGAGAAGATTTTCAAACGCTGGCGCACGGCTGCTTGTGGACAGTAGGGGTAGGATACCAGCCAGGTCATGACTAGTAATGTAATCTCAGCGATTGCTAAAGAAATCCTCAGCACTGGCCAGGCATAGTATTCCACCAGCAGCCAACATGGAATTCGCTGGCTCTCTGAACAGAAATGAGGTGGGCATCAGTAAAAGACCTCAAGGCTGAACGAAAATAACTTTGCACCCCATTTTTCTCATTTGAAGCTCCTCCTCAGACACATCCATTCAAAGCGTGTCCATTCTTAAAGCGCCAACATGTCAACGAGCTCTTGCTCTCTATCCTGCAGCGCATGTATGTCCAGCTTACGGTTTGGTTGCTAAAATCTGTGTCCCCGGGTCTGCAGTTTTCCCACAATGCACCGGCGAGCCTCGACACTACTCAAAGACAAACAGCAGTCTGTGCATACTAATAGCTCTGGTCTTCACTGGGAGCCGCTCAGGGTCTGTGGGATGAGATGCAGGAGCTCTGCTCCTCTGCTCTCCTTGGTGTCTTTGGTGCCGTTGCCGTCTCCACAGTTCATATCCGTTTTGGTTTCTGTGCTCACCGTTACCATTTCCCGAGCTTGCGGAATCGCTCACAAGCGCCTTACAGCACTTACGCCTTACTTCCCATCAGGCCCATACTAAACGTGGGCCTTTAATTTATTAATGAGTGCAAAATAGGATTAGAGATCACTGACGCTCGCTCCGGGTTTATTCACAAAGACATTTCAGTCCATAACCGGGGGAGCAGGACAAGAGCGTCGATATTCTCCATGTGTAACTCACTGTTTTTTTTCCTTTTGACTTAATTTCAGCAAAGATAAATTCATCAGGACTCTCCGAGGAACCGCTAATCGTCCTTTTAGACTGATGCTTTCACTGGTTTCAGTCATGTAGCGCGAAAACAGCCTCACAGACTGAATTCAATTTCACATCCAGACAGAAAGTTTGTTTAACCTACATAACATGGCCTAAGAAATTAACTCTGCTGAGAGCAGGACTTCAATCGATACTAGAGAGAAATGACATCCTGCAGTGTTTGCAAATTCAAACATACTCTGAGAATGATAATCATCAGCCCACAGAATATTTTCTGGGGCTATATAAGCCCCATTATTAAATATAGCTCCTAAACTATGTCTGACGCAAATGTGGAAGTGAAATTCCAAAAAAGCCAATGAATTCTGTCATTCTGTCAGTGGGTTGCGGACTAAACTGCGATCAGAATGACATAATCAGAGCTGTTTGGAGACCAGAGGCACTGGGGTTTAGATACCTGTCACATGACAGCTAAATTGAATGTCAATAAACCCTGTATCTCACTCCCCTCCCCTCTGGAAAGGTGGTAAACCTCAATATCAGGATAAAAGAAAGCACACTTTGTTACATGGGACATTCAAGCTAGTTGTTAATACTGTAACTGTAGTCAGTGTACAGTCCAGTGGGGAGGGGTGGTGATAAACTCCGGTCGGTGTACGGTCCAGTGAGGAGGGGTGGTGATAAACTCCGGTCGGTGTACGGTCCAGTGGGGAGGGGTGGTGATAAACTCCGGTCGGTGTACGGTCCAGTGGAGAGGGGTAGTGATAAACTCCGGTCGGTGTACGGTTCAGTGGGGAGGGGTGGTGATAAACTCCGGTCGGTGTACGGTCCAGTGGGGAGGGAGTGCAAGTCCACTAGTGTGCACACCAGACCTAAGCACCTGTTAAGGTTTGCACATGTCAACGTGCCCCAGGGGACCGGGCCACTCCTGATTTACCTGCATTTACCAAACACACACTCCAAGCCCCTGCTTTTTAACTTGCTTCATCTCACTCAGATTTTCCTTGTCGTTCTGCCATTTCACACTGGGTCCCTCCAAAGTCCTCTGCTATCTGAACGATAAGCGGCTGGTTTCTGTGGTTCTGGCTCTGCAGCCAGGGGTGCGATGGGGCTGGCCGAGCAAGCTGGAGCGTCGCATTTACTGCGTCAGCTTAAGGAGCCGGGCCCCGGACGAGGTCGCATTTACCAGCTATGTGCAAAAGTCCTGTAATTAGTCTCACTGTGAGATGAGGTGGTGGCAGATGGCAGACACCCCCCCCCCAGTTCCGGCTCCATCTCCATCTCCCCTCCCCCCGCAGAAAAGGACGATTCCCTGGAACGGTCATAAAAGTGCCCAGCGTCGGCCTGCTGGCCCCAGGTCTGACGGGCCGACTGCGTAGCGGAAACAGCAACATACCAGCTGACAGATCCACTCTGCCCGCCCGCTCCCTGTCTCTGTGCCCATGCCCACTGCTCCATTGACAGGAGAACAGCGTGGGTGTGGGAAGAACCAGGCATGAAACAGCATAAGCGAGGAAGCGGAAGGAGGCGCCTCAGAATCAGCCTCCCACAATGCCTTCACTCGCCACAGAAAGGAAGCTAACTACGTTTCCCATGTATCAATGGGGCACTTCGTTCGGAACTTTCCAGAGTAACATTTATACAGATTCCCCCCCACCACAGCGATACTGAGGTGAACATAAAGGCTGCACCGCACTTCCATAACGTCTCAACACAGAAACAAAGGTGTCGCAGAAATGTCCCTGTGGTATGATTTCTGTTTGCTCTAGTTGGTAATTACCAGAATGAAAACGGGGCCATAGAACTTTCCGGTGCCATTTATAGAGAAACAAACAATAAAAGGTCAGGTTGGAGGTAAATTCAACCCTCCTGCTTTGGCTGTTATGGTAGTAAAGCCATTTCTTCAGGCTCACACCATCGCATATCACTCCGGATAATCGCAGTTTGCTATTGCTCACCAAGAAGTAGATTCAAAGGCACTTTGGGTAGTAGGAAGTACCAATATATCGATTCTCAAACCTAGACACATAGCCAACCTCACCTGTCACACACAGACACAGTCATCACATTTTCAAATTGGCTTATCCAGTCGGGGTCATGGTGAAATTAAGCCCGTCCCAGTAAACACAGGAAGCACAGGGAAGGCTGTGCTGAACTCTCGGCTGCCTCGACACAGGGCGACTAAGGCGATAGGCTAAGGCCTGAGCAGCAGGCTGTAAAAAAGCAGCTTGTTTGCACCATGTCTCTGCCATATTACCACCAGTATCCCACAAGCCTTGGAGCCCTACAAAAAGGGCCACCATGTGGGCCCCCCGAGGCAGGAAGCCCAGCAACCAGCCAAATTACCTACTCCATCAAACGGATGAGAGGCCCCCCTAACAAGACCCAGAGATATGCATTCCTGCAAGGGGGAGGGACTGATTTCTGTTACATAGACAAATTCGGGCTAAATACAGCCAATCATTAAGGGGAGTGATGACAGCGGTAATGTGAAAGGCCTCGGTGAGCGACCTGCTTTTCAGATGATGGGTGGGGGTGCTGGGTGTTACGTACGGCGAGCTGAACCGAACCGGGAAGGGCCTCCTAGGGCCATGAGTCACAGGCAGTCGATCTGGGAGATACTGGCCCATCTGCAAGCTGACCAATTAGGCCTGAGTACAGGGGGCACAGGGCCACTAGGTCTGCTACCCACACAGCACCAGAGCCATAATCCTGTAATTGCTGTGCCTTCCTGAATCCCTGATTCTTCAAGTTAGTCAGTCTTTCTTCCTTATATCTCAGTATCCATCCGTCCTCTAACCACTAATCTGGTGAGGGTCATGTATATGCCAGTGAATTTCCTGTAATCCCTGTACTTTTCCTGTAATTTTCACTTTCCCCTTATCTTCCTTGGGTCCCTCATATCTCTGTTATACAGGTGAATTTTCTACAATTCCAGTGTCTTCTCTTGGGTTACCTGCATCTCCCCCATAATCCCAGGGGTTACGTGTTTCTTCCCTGTAATCCCCATGGGTTCCCTGTGTCTTCCCCATAATCCCTATGGGTTCCCTGTGTCTTCCCTGTAATCCCTATGGGTTCCCTGTGTCTTCCCCATAATCCCTATGGGTTCCCTGTGTCTTCCCTGTAATCCTTGTGGGTTCCCTGTGTCTTTCGCAAAATCCCTGTGGGCTCCCTGTGTCTTCCCCATAATCCCCATGGACTCCCTGTGTCTTCCCTGTAATCCCTATGGGTTCCCTGTGTTTTCCCCATAATCCCTATGGGCTCCATGAGTCTTCCCTGTAATCCTTGTGGGTTCCCTGTGTCTTCCCCATAACCCATGTGGGCTCCCTGTGTCTTCTCTGTAATCCTTGTGGGTTCCCTGTGTCTTTCGCAAAATCCTTGTGGGCTCCCTGTGTCTTCCCTGTAATCCCTATGGGTTCCTTGTGTCTTCCCCATAATCCCTGTGGGCTCCCTGTGTCTTCTCTGTAACCCTTGTGGGTTCCCTGTGTCTTTCGCAAAATCCCTGTGGGCTCCCTGTGTCTTCCCTATAATCCCTGTGGGCTCCCTGAGTCTTCCCTGTAATCCCTATGGGTTCCCTGTGTTTTCCCCATAATCCATGTGGGTTCCCTGTGTCTTCTCTGTAATCCCTATGGGTTCCCTGTGTCATCCCCATAATCCCTGTGGGCTCCCTGAGTCTTCCCTGTAATTTTGTGGATTCCCGGGGTCTACCCCAAAATCCCTGTGGGCTCCCTGTGTCTTCCCTGTAATCCCTATGGGTTCCCTGTGTCTTCCCCATAATCTATGTGGGTTCCCTGTGTCTTCCCCAAAATCCCTGTGTTTTAGCTGAGTTTTCCCCATAATCCCTATGTTCCCTTTAATGCATTTCCTCTGCAATCTGGCCACCCAACCACACTACATAGCATACGAAAACAAATTACGTTTGAATGTTTTGACAGAGATGAATAGGTGGACCACAAGGTGGTCACCAGAAGCAAATAACCTCGCACATAAATATAGACAGATATCCCATTTCTCTGCCTATACTCAGTACTCTCTGATGATAGCTCTGTGTGTAGCTACACACAGCTACTCTTGGCTAGGGCCTGGCAGATTCTGGCCCCAGTGATTCATCACTTTCAAACGTGATTTTAGAGGTTGTGCCGGACTTGCCTATCTGTGTCGAATGCTCCGCCTTCCATGCAATTTCCAAATTGAGGCCATTTGATTCATGATGGTGTTCATGCTCTCAGCTGTCACCTCAACTCGTCTCACCTCAGCCAAAGGTGGAGTTTCATTTACATGCAGGAAAGTCAATGAAACACAACAGCAGACAGGAGGTATTCCACAAAGCAGGATTTCTCAGTTAGCTTGATAACTTAAGCCAAAACTGTCCAATAGTAAGAGAGGTATGTGACCTTCCTATTGAATGGTCCTTACATTTGCCTTAAGTTATCTGCCTAACGAAGAAATTGTGGGTCATTGTGGGTCATTGGGTACCTTAAATCTAACATGTTATCTAGGTAACCAACAAATCTTGCTTTGTGGTTCAGGCCCCAGAGAGAGCATTTCAAAATATAGAGTCAAGACCCAGACACGGCCTGGTCCTCTGACCATCTATCAGTGGCAATATCAACATGCAGAAGTTCCCTAAGTGTCTGTAAATGGCCACACCTAGCAGTAAAGGTCTCTCCAGCCACAAGGTCACCCGCTCCAGACATACGCTGAGTCTGTTAATGACCTGGAGAACATGGATCTGTCGCTGGGCCAAATCCCGCTGTGGAACCTGCATCTTCAGCCTGTGTCCTGAGGAAACTGTTGCTAAAAGCAAACAGTGTCACTCTCCACTCCGAATAATGGGTCACGCAAGCTCACCACTTGAAGTTCTTTGCAAATGTGATTAAGAAACACACACACAAGATGCCCGCCGGCAACACGGGGATTTTTAGCGAGCCGTTAAAGGTCGTTTCAAGGCACCGGATGATTTGCCTAAAAAGCAACACACTTACAGGTCAATGACTCAAAAAGCAAGATATAAAGATTTGCTGTGAAGAATGGCACAGCGTGTAGCGACGATATGAGCTCTGGGGACCGAAGGAATGTGACATGGGTGAAATATAGGAAAGGAAACTGAGGAACAGAAACAGGAAATGATACAGGAAATGAAAAATAAGACAGCAGAACGAGAAGAGCTGATGTGGGTTCAGGGACAAACATCAAATCCAGCAGGAATGATACAGATACAGGGAAATGTGACTCCGCTGATTCAACGGCCATGACGTAGGGAGAGGGGATTTAAGAAGGAGAAACACCAACCTTCCCAAACTTTTGTGCAACAAGCTATGATAAAAACTGATCAGTATTTTGGGGAATGGAGCTATGAATCGGGCCTTCTCCGAGAACAGCTCCACCAGGGACCCTCAAGACAGCTGCCACGCGGGTCTGAATCTCCAGCCAACGATTTAATCGAGCCTGTGGCATTAGTATTCATCGTAACTTACCGACCTAATATCGAGTTTTGTCGATGCAGAAAAGGCCGGACAGATAATGATACACCAATGCAGTGGATAATGAGACCATGATGCATTATGGGAAAGATGCAAATAGGCAGGCAAAGCTACAAAGTGTAATACGCCGCGAAGGCCAAGAAGAGGGAAATTCAGGACAGGGGGGCAATTTGCCGCCAATTGCTAAGAATTTCGATCTCCCGCAGTGCTGATCATCAATCTTGCCATTTACCTGTATGTTTCCCATGGTAACAGAGTGTGAGCACCATTAATCTCACAGAGCGGATACGCATGGACTCACCCTGGTGCAGCCCCATCCTGCTCGGATCATGAACCACAGCCTATCACATCAGCTGAGATGCAGGGATGAGGGATCTCATGGCACACGTGAGCCGTGGGGAGTCTGGAGGCGTGAGTAAAAGTTACAGCTACCAAGCAAACCGTGTTACTGAGCTACACACGAATGAGATGGAGCCAACAGCCAAAAGCTTGCACCTTTAAGGATTAGGATGGGCTCTGCTGTTGAACCCTCATCAAAATGGCTTCAGTAATAACATGTGGTGGTATCTGCCTGCTATTTCAGACAAAACCATCTGCGAACTGCAAAGAAATTATGAGTAGATAGTCAGAGGTGTCATGGAAACCCTCTGTCTATGGTGAGAGAGACCTGCGGAGCCAGATTATCTCACTGACACCTTCACCCGCGTTAGCGTGGCATAATTATTGTGTCGTTTCTCCAAATGACATTATTAACTGCAAGGAAAACTCATGCCCACACCCTTCAGGAAATCTAGAATAACACAGACAGGCCCCCATCGGCGCGGCTCTAACACAACAGCGTCAGGCTGTGGCTCTCCCAAAAAGCAGTCCGAACAAGGAGTTCATCTCATCCTGCGCTCCTGCTGCCCAACTGAGCTGACTGCAACAAACACAGATCTGAGCTCAGATTCGGGTTTTCACGTGTGGAAAATACATGCAGATGAAAAACCCTCATAACCTAAATCGCTAATTACCTACACTTTTATATTTCATATCTAGCCCCCAAACACATTATTTAAAATCAGAGTAACCCAACACCCACAACGTCTAGTTATCACAGATTATTTAACGCACTTTGAACTCCAGTTCAAAGATATGAAAGACAGCAGCGGGAAACATTTACAGCCTGTGACAGATTGGTCAGACTGGTTCCTGCCCAGTCCCCCGTGGGCACACCGCTGTGTGGATGATTACTGGATGTCACACGGTACAGTGAGACCTTCCATACGAAGACTGTACCGAGGTCACCAGAAAAGACCCGCGAAAGCAGCTGTCATCCTGAGCAAAAGAAACAGAGTGATGCTTTCAACCCAGGGTTTTGTGGGGGGTGTAGACTGTCTTTTACTCTGGCATGAGCTGCGCACACAGGATTATTATACATCCTCACCATAATCCGACACAGATGAGTAACTGCTCAGGAAAGACCAAATGCTCCACTGGTTATGTAAACGATCCACTGGTTGAATGTAACCTCTCTTATTGAATTCATTAATCTGAAGGGAGTGATATGAATCACAAACAAATGGGTTTAGCGTTTTTGCGGAGGGAACGTTCAGTTCAGCGCATCTCCTGAACAAAGATCTGCAGACAGTGTTAAGAGCGTCGGGGATGATGAGGATACGCAGAACTCGCTCCTGACACTGAGCACGGCAGCACGGCATAGCTGCCCCCCCCCCCCAATGGGGGGGTGATGTCTGACATGACCTGCCTGTGATCACTGATTTGACCCGACAAATGCGTGATTTATATATGAGGGCAGCTTGTATCGCTTTTTAAAAGCTGCCACCTCCCCCCTTTCCCCCCTATTTCTGAATCCAAGTCGCCTCGCAGCTCAGAAACGCCACACGCGCGCAGCTGGAGCCGTAATCGGAGCGGCGTTCGAGATGAAACGCAAATGAGGTGTTAAGGCTTTGCATATTTTATCAGTACAGTAGTGACCTTTTCTTCCTCCAATGGGACCACACTTCCTGCTGGGGGCTGAGCACCACACTGAATTACAGCCGTCAGTTATAACTGCTGTGAAAATGAAAACTTAGCAGGCCTCCGTGTGGCACAGAGAGGCACTGAGCAGGCTAATTTCTGGAGAATTAGGCCATTATGCACACTTATGGGCAGCCCATTCAGAGTAAACAGCTTTTAAATGAATGGATTGGGATTTTACAGGAGAAGCGACTTTGACTCCTGTCCATGACTCAGCAGACTGTGACACGTTCTGTCTGTGTTTGATCAGAACAAAAGGTCAAACCCACCCACCCATAATTGTACCCAAATCACAGACAGAATCTTATGTTTCCGCGCTCAGAAGCTGGGCATACAGACCCCGATTAGGAGAAATAAACTCCTACACTTCTGTCCCAAAACTGCCACTGACAGCAGTTATTTCGGATCAAAATGTCCAGAGTGGTTCTGGTCCCTGTGAAAGATTACAGGCTGATTACAGGGCAGCAGGCGGCTGTTCCTGATAGCGGCCCAGCCTTTGCCCTCTGCAGCTTGGGGGGACGGTCAGACTGGCAAGCTGCTTCTGAACAGTTTGAGACCTGGAAGCTGCCCAGCGGAGGGGGTGGGGGAGCAGCTGTACCTGCCATCCCGTCTCTGCCCCCCTGAGCCTTCACTTAGCTTGAAATGCGCCCGATGGTGACTTAACAGGTTTTTGCCCACATCCTCTGGTCTTTTAAAGTGCTAGCATTCATCTTCGTTAGCCGAAAGCGCTCCGCCCCGTCCGTCAGGGGGACGTGCTCGTCCACAGGCGACCGGGTTCAAACGCCCATCCACATCCTGCCTTACGTCCGTATTGAAGCAGACAGGCAGAACATGAAGCTAGATTCTTTGGGGAGAACCAATGCTTCAGCTCACTGGGGGACAGAAATGGGAATGAAAATATCAAACAGCAGAGCCCTGTTTCCTACCTAATTTTATTTTTCACCCACTACAAATCTTTTCTACACAAAAATATCTCCCCACTCCCCACCCCCTATACTGCCCATTCCCCATGCTATCAATTCCCCAAACTCCCCAGCCCCACACCCACAACTCAGCAAAGTCCCCTTTCCTCACACTCCTCATTCCCAAAACTCCTCTATCCCCAAATCCCCATACTGCCCACCCCTGATACTCCCTATAACCATACTCCAATTCTCCATACTCCTCATCCCCCATGCTTCCCATACCCCATACTCCCCTCG
>JAABNY020000035.1:2784838-2810441 GCA_015164015.2 Brevimyrus niger
GCAGTGTGTCGAACGAGTGGCAGACACTAGGGGGCGTCAGGCTCCTCAAACGGCTGACCTCTAACACCCCCCCCCCCCATTCTGAATGCAACCCCACTGAGGCTGGATTGTTGACAGAATCAGGGGCTATCAGACACTCAGAAACCCTCCATGCCGCATGGGGACACAGATAGGGGGATTAGCAGCTAAAAAAACGAGGATTCTATGAAGTTTGTAAATTTTCCAATGATATGTTGTGGCTGTTTCTAGATAAACAGTACAATATTGTAAAAGCAGCAAATCTGTCAATTCTCCCCAGTTACTTATATTCGCCAATCTGGGACTTCCTTATATCTCTACTTTCCTCTGGCCTGCAAGCGACGATGTAGCGATAAAATTGCCCCACGGATCTTTACGTAAACTGTCGACCATATTGTTATCCCAAAATACACAACCTGCGGAAATAACTGAGCCAGTTTTACATTTTTAGCAGTTAATTAAAGGCTGTAATGTAATTTAGACTGAAAGACCAAACGGTGTATTAATGGCAGTGGCAAAGAGACTGCGGCTTTATTTAAGAAACGATCACTTGAGTTTTAACGCAGAAATGCCCTAAAATCACAGTCATTTTGGATGAGAGGATTGGTACCTCCTCCAGACAACTTAATGACCAATTCTCTTCAAAAGGATTAATCATCCTGGAACACTGTCATGCCGTTAGAACCCTAACCCTAAACCTAACCCTAACCCCGAATACAGTCAAAATGGGGGGAGAAAGTGGAGACATTTTTAGGTTCATTACAGGAGGATATTTTTACTTTTCCTGGGAATTAATAATTAAATCAGAACATCAATCCTAGCACGAGTCTCCTGTCTTTTTTTTACTAGTCCATTTTTGAGAACCTGGCACCATCTCAACGGTAACGGATGAGAAGAGCTAGCCCAACCTTTGCCTCCTAAAGCGTAACAGGTTAGCATGTGAATTACAGGGCATTGTGGGATTCTGGAGATCTAACCGGCTAACCGGTTGGCAAAAATAGGCCCCAGACACACAGAAAAGCCATCCTGGGTGGTTGGAAGGTAGAACTTACCTTCAGTGTGGATGGCTGAAACATAGCTCCAGTTGTAGCGCTTGACGATGTCGACCATGGCCCTGGCCTGGTCAGCGTCAGAGGGCACCACCCTCATGAAATACTTGTACAGGGACTTGTCGCTGAGGTCCATGCTGGTGGCGGAGTAGGCGATCTGGGGGATGTTGAAGAGCTGCAGGAGGTTCTGCACCTGGATGGCCACTGAGCTGGACCCGGGTCCGATTACGCCCACGATGGGTTTCTTGCCCCGTGTGGGAGTCGTGCTGCTCTCTGTACAGCGCACCAGGCCCTCCTCCTCCTCAGAGGACACCAGGGAGTCGCGGATGAACTCGATGCTCTGCTCCAGGGCCACGGCGGAGTGCCAGCAGGAGTCCCGGATTTCACAGCCTAGCGTGATGTTGGGCAGGATCTTGTTGTCGGCGTTGATGCGGTCGAGCGTGTGCAGCATGGCCTCTACCCGCTGGATCCCGTACTGCTCCCTCACCGGCCCACACTTGCGCTCATGCACCTTGTCCGCCGGGGGCTGGTGGTGCACAGAGAATAGGGCCCCGATGATGATGTCCCCGGGGACGTGGGCCACCACCCGACGCTCGTTGGACTGGGCCCCCACCAGCAACCCAAACTCCTCCGACAACAAAAAAACCAGCAGGATCCAGAAAACCATTTTGGGGGTGAAGTGCAGAAATGGCGTCCTAAGTGCTGGGGGAGACCATAGCTGAGGCAGCGGTGGCAAGACGTCTGGGGAAATATCTGTGAAGCCTTCTGTTCCACCGTAGGTACAGCGGAAAGCTCATTGGTCAGTCATTTCCACACCGTGAATACGAAAGTAACATCGTCTCCAAGGCAATGTCTTCTTGAAAAGATGCGGGTGATTGCAGAACGCATAACCTTGGATCAAAATACGAAAAAGAAATGTGTTAAACACCATTAATCATTTCATAAGACAAACCGCGGTCATAAACATCACAGTTCACGTCAGACGAGGTCTGCTGGTCTGCTTAGGCTAGTGGCTTCACCATCACAATGTGTGTCATTAAAGACATGGTCCATCTCCTATGGTCCACGTGCCACCTGAAAACAAGCATTATCCACAGTAAACTTCAGTAAATAAGACTATTGAGACTACAAAGGTCACAATCATTGAGAGGTTGCAGTTTTGGATTATCATAAAAGAGTTTAGAAGGTACCACTGTTATAAAGTTGTCCTTAAGTTCAGCATAAATGTCACCAAAGATTACCTGTTCCACAAACTGCTCCCTAAAGATTGGGACGTTTCATACTTCACATACAAGTCAGACACTTCTGAGTAATCAAATCGATTAAATGTCTTTTAAAAACGCTATGGTGATGCTTGTATTTTTCTACCTTTCAGTAAGTCAAAAGCCCTCACTGATTATTTTTTTAAACATGCATTCTGAAAAATTAAGGAGTACTACTATCAGGCTGTAACCTTACAATTAAAACACTGGTTTCTCCTTAAATTAAACATACTGCGTAATGAGATAATTTGCCAGTTTCCATCCGTAATATTTTACGTCAATTTATTCAGCCAGTCAAAGTATTTACCCATCTATGTCGTCGGTCGGGCATAAGGCAAGTGCAAATTCCTTTTTAATACGGACGCCGTCAAAACAAAAAATTCAAAACCGTGTTCTTCACCCATGCAAGACTGACGTCTCATTGTAGACAACAAAAAATACATAATAAGTACGTCTGCTGGAAATTCACACCGACATTCTACCCCCAATGTGACTGCTAATACATCGAAGGAGGAATAGAGAATAGGTGCAAACGGCAGGCTAGCTGTGGATCTACAGAGCGCTGCTGTCTCTGCCGCTGGACTAACAAATGCATGAAGTCCGGGGCGAACACATTACAAAGTGATGGCTTGGTCTAGAGATTAAATGTCGTTCATGGAGATGGTAAAATGGTTACAAATTACTAGCGGTTACCCTTCGTCTTCGTGGCAGACAGCAGCCGCTAAAATGCATTTGGCGTATCTTGTTATCAGTGTAGTATCACCGCTTGGTGCTGGTACGCAGAGTCCTCCAGCCGTCCGAAGCTCACAGAGATAAAACACAAGCGCGGAGCCGCTCGGCCGGCGCGGCGTCCCCGGGAACTGGCCGCGGTGCTGAAGGAGCCGCGCGCCGACGGTTACCTCGAAAACACCGCAGTGACGAGTTGTTTAACTTTTTCATCTTTATGAAATGCACCGAGGGTATCCGCAATAAGGCTCACGCATCGACATAAAAATACCAAAAAACGCAATAAGTTATTATAAAAAAATCTATTACATACCCAGAAAAAAATCAACACAGACGACGACCTAATATCCCCGTCGATACTGGCTTGTGAATCTAAATGCAGAAAGGGGATTCACATATAAATAATTTTTAAATATGTTTTATTTTAGACCCACTCCTTGTACAGCTGGCATTAAAGTGAGAAATGCAGTCCGGGATGAGAAACACCGCAATCTACAGCAACTCGCCTTACCTGTGATGCTTTTCACTCCCCTGCTCATAGTTACCCAGGCTTTTGCATAATGGACATTAGAATCCTGGAGTTATGCTGGTCTTCAGCTGCTGCCCCTGTACCTGCCAGCCGCTCTCCATCCCGCAGTTTTCAGGCTAAATTCAGGCGGAGCGTTTAAACGCGCGGCGCATTTCCGAAACGGTGCGTCTCCGGCTAAAATGCATACCACCATGTTTAAATGATCGGTCTCTTGTTTTTTCCCAAGCGATGCTAAGACGAATAGAAAGATTTCTCATACCCACACGTAATGTTTTTCTTGCCACCATCTGATGACTACGGATTCTTTTTCCTTCTAGCAGAATATCCACGTTCCCGCTTCGTCGACCTCATTGACAAGTTCCTTCGCATCGACTGCGAAAAGTTTCCTATTCATATAAAGGTTTCAATATGTATAGAGGACGTGTAAAAGCTCATATCTGTATCCTGGACACTGGCATGTGCTATTACAGCATAAAGGGACGGGGAGGAGGTGAAGGACATTCATGTGGGTGGTCGCTCATCATTTTTGAAGCATGTTATCGTTTTTGTTTTTTTGTTTTTTGGTTCGCAACATGAAGATGAAGCGCAGCCGCCCACTGCCGCCTCCTCAACACACACGCATGCTCGCACACACACACACACCTGAACACAAACACTAAATCGCGATTCGAAGATGGATAATTCAAGAGTACCACCTCGTGGACGCGCTTGGGGATGACGATGGCGGAAAATGCAACTTTGAGGCAACGATCATTCATTGTGTTTGAAGGTTGCATTTTGATAGTCGATCACAATATCAACATCTTACGGCAGGCTTCAACCAAAATCATTAATGACTATAATAATAAAAGCATTTAAACAAACCTAAATTCCCACATAGATAACTAGCACACATAACTTTTGGCATGATATTATCTTTTGTGAATCCCAGCAAAAACATGTAATGTCGCTAGTCATCATTCCTATAACTCTCACTTAAATAACAGAAAAGACTGTAAATAATTCAAAGGAAGTCGTCAGGAAAAAATAAATAATCAAATCAAACCAGCTGGTGTTTTGCTTCAAATGCACGTGAACCGTGTCTGCACATCAAGTTTTACGCAATGTATAAGTTATATCATATATTTGGAATATTTGAAACGCCATTAATTGGAATCTTAACTTCAATAGCCTACGTGATACAGAATAAATGTAACCATGTCCAGCTTTTAACTGAGTGCCGTAATAAGTCATTAATAAATACAAATAACCAGAAATATTTACCAAAACTAAATTTGCTTGAAATATAATGGAGTAATTGTCATAATTGAACAATTATTTTACATTTTAATGATCGCATTACCATAACGGCTATATTTACAACGAAGACTAATAGAAACACTATTCAGCTAGACAAATAAACTCCAAGGGTCTGAGTGTTTGGTGAAAACCAGCACTGGTGATAAACCCGCTGGATACCGACTTCCGACCCACTTGTAAGAAATTCTTGAGCTTTTTGCAAGATACACACTTGCCGGGAGTTAGGAAGAATAATTCACTGTAGCCAGCATATTAGACCTTCTGCCAAACAGACCAATATATACGATGTTTACAACAGTTGACAGTCATTGCAAGCTGCACCAAAACCTTCTAATTCTGATAGGAAAGCAAAAAGTTGATTATTTGTGAAGGAGCTAATGTTGATGGTTACGAAGAAGTATTTACATTCATTTCTAACAGTTGTAAAATATTTGTATTCCTACCGCCACCACTAGGCAGCTTTCCCGTTAGAATACACATTCGTGTTTGTATCCATTTTGTATTCAGTGGGGCAAAGAACTTAGGTTACATACCTCAGCTGTCGGTACAGGTCCGTGCATCCTGCATAATTACTGTATGTGGGAATCGTGTATATTCTGCAAAGACCTCCACCGTCCGAGCATCACGATTAATCCACTTTTTACCATGGCAACCGAAGCATCTCTCTCTCTCTCTCTCTCTCTCTCTCTCTCTCTTTCCATCGCTGCATCCGTCTCCCTGCGTCGCCATAGTCCGGCTCTTTATGTATGAGTGTAAAGGTCAATTACTGCCGGCACCCTAGCCGATCACTCGTGCCCGTTTAACGCTTGCTTATCTACACGTGGCTCTTCAGCAGTTTTCTGGAGGCCTGTACGGAATGGTTGGGAGTATAGGGCAGATTACACAGGATCGACAAAAGGCATTTCGGACTAATCGTCTTGGATCACGCTGCCACCTGCGCGTTGGATTAGGGGCCATTAACTGAGCGGGAGGACCGCAATCTGTGACACGCAATCGTATCTAAAGCACTGTGCATCATCAGCAGCCAGCCATAACTATTTCTTTCCCTTTTGTCTTTGCTCGAATAAAACGCGATATAAAGACAAGTGTAAATAATCATTGCAGAGTCAATAAAGAGATGCGAGGGACTTGCGAGATGAAATGCACAACGTCTTTAAATCCAAACGCATTTACAGCCAAATGAAAAGGAAACCTCTAAATTAATTCTAGGTCGGAGGAATTGCGTTATGACTGCAATTTGTCTTGCGTACAATTGTATTCTATTTCAAAATGTAGCAAGCAAAAACAGGCGCACGTGCCAAAACCTAAGCAGCACTTAAAATAGAGAATTGGGGAATACATATCCAAAAATACATATAGGCAAAAACGATCTACATCTAAATTGTGTACAATAGATGTATATGTATGGCAACTGTGTATCCCTAGAGACTTTTCTCCTATGCATTGGCAGAGCAGCTGACTGTGAATTCTCCGTCTACAGGATGCCAGACGGAAGGCTGGTGACGTAACACGTCAGCGTGCCAGCATCCTGTACCAAGGAAGTTATCAGCGCTGGATAAACCCAATTCAGAAAAGGAAAAAAATGTAAACGACAAAAAGCAGGGTACATTTACCGGTGCGGTATCATCACTGCGGAGGAGCAGGAGGGCAGAGCAGCCAGGATGAAGGAGTCTTTGTTTCCTCTGGCTGTGAGCCTGAGGCGACTCTGAGGTTTATCAGTGGAACCACATATAGCAAGAAATCTGACTCATTGTCTTAGAAACATCAGAGCCAGCATCAGGATTTAGGCAAATGACACAACACACAGAGACACAGAGATGTCCTCGGAGACGGGACAGTGGTGGCCTAATTGTCATGGATGTCCACTTGCAATTGAAAGACTGCGGTTCGAATTCCCGACCAGCGAAGTATCACTGAGGAACCCTGAGTGACGCACATATGGGTTAAATGCAGAGGACACATTTCGTTGTCATGTGCGGCAGTGTGTCAACAACGACAATTAATCACTTTCACTTCAGATTAACACACCCCTTCAGTCTATATGTGCTGCTCACAGCTAAGGCAGCCGTGAATGATGTCCTACAATACAAAACCCAAGGGACAGAAAGCTATCATTGTCAAAGGTCAGCACCCGCTCGAATCCCCTCAGTCAGCCTATCAGATTCATCAGCGCTGTGCTGCAGTGGGCACGAGGTGGCGAGGGGGGTGAGACCGTGACCCTAAGGCTCTGCTGTAGCCTTGATGTCGAGCAGCAGAAACGGAAACAGCCGTGAGGCATGTTTACCCTCTTTCCAACACGCTATGCAACAAAAGCTGCGGGGAACAGTTTCTGCATTTAATGAATAATTTACAGCAACTCTATAGCTACAGGAGCATGTTTTTTGGCAGCTGTTCATCAGCATCTGACCAAATTAATAATCTCCTACTACTGATGACCTCAACAGCAATGCACCCATCCTTGATGTGTTCATGTTCTAAACTGAATCGGACACAAGTAAATCAATTTATTTAGGATTTACTAAATCAATTATTCAATGGCATTTTCAAATAACATTGGGCAAAAGCTGTTTCCATAGTAACAGTGTTCATTTCCATGCTTTTTATTTCAAATGCTCTGTCATTTTAAGCAGGACAAATAAACAGTATATTATCTGAAGTATGGAATCACTTGATTATTTTTGCCATTCGGTTATTATATAATTACATAAACGCCGTAACCTATTAAATTGGAAAACACATCAAAACAACGAGAATTATTGCTATTACTGAACGTAGAGTAGGCTACCGCTACACTCAGGACGAAACAACCATAATAATTTCCAAAATGTTGGATATAATTAGACGGAATACGCTTAATCCTGATATTCCAGTATCTGTTTAGACGTTGAAATTTCATTCACACTTTCTCGATTTCCCAATATGACTCTCTCTCTCTCTCCCTCCCTCCCTCCTTCCCACTTCGTCCCACTTTCATCCCCCCTAAAAGAGGGATGTAAAAGCCTTGTCACAGTGCCACCCTGCGGTGGATTATTTTCTTCCTTCTTGACAAGCAGCCCACGCGTCCCTATGCAAAGCGGAGCTTTTGCTGCGCGTCTTCATTCACAGAAATTCCTTCGGGTTTCATAAGACAAACATAATACGAAGAATAGCAGCATTCTCATATTCCGTATAACTGGGTAATCTAATGCTTGCACAGACTGGATGTATATGCACATTATCTCTACGAACGTAATAAATACACCCGATTCGATATTAAAATGACAGGGTAAAGGGATTGGTTTGTAGGCCGCAGGCTGGTTTCCATTTGAATGTCAGTCTCATCCCATCACATATCTATCACAAAACGTAGAATATAAGCACTTGATCTACGACTTATCGTGTGATGCACATTCCTGCCCCGATGCCTTTATTCTGGGGGGATTAGCCTGAACTCGTGGCTCAAATACAGCAACATGTGATTGGCTTATGATCCCCGCCAGACCCAAACGCCTAATACAGCACATGATAAACAGTTCAAAAGGCACCATTCATTATGTTTGTAGTAATTAGGGTGGTTTGGGGAAAAAAACGAGTTGATTCGGTAATTGACGATAGTTTACATCACATAATTTTTATTTGATGCATTAAAATAATCCGAATTCTTAAATTATTTTAATAAGACTTTTTTTTCATTTGAAGATATGTTTATTCATAATCCAAATCAAATACGTACATCTCCCGAAAAAAACGTTATTAAAAAGTTTTTCAAGTGGCTCAAATCAGTACTAAGCTATAAAGGGGATATATTTGTCATATACTAATCAGTGTTATAAATAAACGTTAGTTTGCTTTAAATTTTACAGGTTGCTATGCTATTCGTTATCTGAACTTTAGTATTTTTCAAGAAAGATAAACTGGATTCGCTAATTATCCAATCATCAAAACATGAGTTAATCGCATTATCGTCATTATTTTAAGTAACATTCATGCAATTGAATTCAGCGAGCAATGATATATTAAACAAACATGTAATTTAATACTGAGAGATTTCACATAACTAAAAATGCTTTCTTTTTCCACTCATGCGTATGACACAGAGCTCTGAAGGGGAGGGTCTCGGACCAAGAGAGAGGGCTGACATTCCAGCGAAGCACATGATGGTAAGTAGGTGTATAAATTGGAAGCAAAGTTGTACAACCTTGATTTTCTTCGGTTCTACCCGACTGACGCTTGGCACCAGCTAAGGGCGTCACTTCGTCCTCTAGTTAATCATGTTTTCTCTGGCACTTTTCCTACTTTCGGCACTGTTGCGTCCGGCATCCCTGCAGTTCCCCCGGCCTTGCGTGACCTTAGGAGCCCTCCAAAGCAAGCGATGCTGCCCGATATGGGAAGGTGACGGGTCTGTCTGTGGAGCGCTATCGGGCAGGGGCTTCTGCGCGGATGTTGTGATCTCTGACCTTCCCAATGGACCACAATACCCGCACTCAGGGATAGACGACCGGGAGAAATGGCCTCTGGTGTTTTACAATCGTACATGTCAGTGCGCCGGTAACTACATGGGCTTCAACTGCGGAGAGTGCAAGTTTGGCTATTTTGGACCAAATTGCGCTGAGCGGCGCGACTTGATCAGAAGAAACATATTCCACTTATCTACCACCGAAAGACAAAAGTTCATCTCCTATATAAACCTAGCGAAGAATACCATCAGCTCCGATTACGTGATTGCTACTGGCACCTATGAACAAATGGGCAACGGAACGAACCCCATGTTTTCGGACATCAACGTGTATGACCTGTTTGTCTGGATGCACTACTACGTGTCCCGGGACGCCTTGCTGGGTTCGAGCGACGTGTGGCAGGACATCGATTTTGCCCACGAATCGGCGGCTTTTCTGCCTTGGCACAGGGTGTACCTGTTACAATGGGAGCACGAAATCAGGAAGATAACGGGTGACTTCGACTTCACCATCCCGTATTGGGACTGGCGGGACGCGCAGGACTGTGAAGTGTGCACGAACGAGTTCATGGGCGGCCGACATCCTTTCAGCCCGAATTTAATCAGCCCCGGATCCGTGTTCTCATCCTGGAAGGTAAATGTGGCCGGGGCTGCTTCTCGTCTGCAAATACGTTAGGGATTACATCATGGGCGTGGTTATGTCCGACTGCTCGAGGCTATAGCCCCGAGTATTTAAGCCCGATGCCAATCTTCCTCAGGTGAACTTGACTGAGCCCCTGATCTTTTCGGTAGGTAGAAACTCCCCTGGATTACATTACATGTTGTCGTTTAATAGACGTCTTTGTCCCAAGCGACCTACCTCTGACAGATATTATATTACAAGCATACAGTTATCAATCAGCGCACGTAGGAAGGCAGCTAGACTGATCGATCAGTAACAAATGAATGTAAGCAGCAGAACAAAGGTAATACAAAATATTACACATTGTAAGAGCCCAGCACCACAATGAGAGGTTTAGGGTGTTTTTGAACGATGTGGCTCATAGGTACACCATATATATAGCTGTAACATTTACTTTGTATTATGAAGGTATATGATTTACAAGAGAAATTGTGTTAAACATCTATTTGGACAACACTAAGATCCGTAGACTTTATAAGTTCATGCAACAGAAAGTTACTAATAAAGTAATGTAATTTAGCGTTCGCGAGTATAACAAACAACCCTTTCTCTGGTTGCTTAATGGAACCAGAATCTACACCAGACGTCTAAGCAGCTCACAAGTACAGGGTATATAAATACAAATTTGTCACCCCTGAGTAGGTATGGTGATTTATAATGCATCAGTCGATGTCCATCGGAAGCAATGACACAGGTGCGAAACTCGGCCACCTAAAGGAATTCACACGTTATATAATTAAGAGGCGTCTTTCCGCTTCCTTGTCTGCAGGGCTGGGTAACTTCGAGCAAAGCGCATCAGCATGAAGTACTGTATCTGAGCAGATGCGCTCCCCTTCGTCTCTGTAGCCGGTGAAATGCGGACAGGAGAGGGGTGGAAAATGCCCAGAGTGTGTTTTCAACATATATTTAAGACACTCATTTGCAGCAGTGATCAGAAGGTCGGGAACGCGCTGGTCCTGGTACTCATGGTCACACCGCGCTGCGCTTGTTCTCCCACTGCCTCCCTAACGGCCCCGGTGGGCGACCGCAAACCACGCACGTCTGCGGGGGAACACGAGCGCCCATTACACGAATTAATTTGCGCTAGGCTTTTCAATTATTGATTTTGGAGAGGAAATGTACTGAATGAAAACGTAGCCTGGTTCATTGTCATGTTTTTATACTCATTGTATCTAGTCTTGTAGTACTCGAGACCGGTTTCCAACATACTCCCTCAGACTGACCTCCTCGGTTTGTACGAAGCTCTTTCCCGCTGTATCACGGATATTTAATACTACGTCTAATACATCGATAATATAGAGAGATGGAGTATTTTCTAACTATAGCAATTTGCATCAGCGAATTGATTGAAATATTATGTCAGTCATTAAGTCTTTTTATTAGGCTGTTGTTATTTTTGTAAGCTACAGATCGCCTGCTTTTATACATTTTTAAAAGTTAAATTATGCGGGTTATTTTTTTTGTAGGTCATCTGCACGCATCCAGAGGAATACAACAGCAGAGGAATGCTTTGCAACACCACTGGGGAGGGACCCCTGCTACGTAACCCTGGCAACCATGACTCCACGCGGGTCAGGCGGCTACCCACCTCTGCCGATGTTGAGTTCGTGGTCAGCCTGCCCGACTACGAGACGGGTCCCATGGACAGGATGGCCAACCACAGCTTCAGGAATTCCCTGGAAGGTGCGCGCCCCCTACCGCTCTCTGTCTTTACACTACTGTACCGTACGCAGATAGTAATCTTAAACAAGTTGATTTATGTAATCCTAATTGCTTACATAAAACTGTCCAGCTGGTTAAGGAGCAAACCTGTAATTTATGTGGGAAGAACATACCAATGACTCAACTAAAATATAATTTAGGTGGTTTATACATCTGAGAGCTTTTGTAGTTCAGCTCAGTGTTCCTGGAAACAAATGGGTCTAAATGTTACTCTCTGTGTGCATAAGTAATACCAAAGTGTTCCTGAAATTAGATGGATCTAAATTTTCCTCTCTGTGTGCAGGAATAATACCAAAGAGATCCTTAAATATGATGAGTCTGGCCATCATTCTCTGTTAGAATTCCTCTGCCTGGACTTTTCATAAAGATGCATTTTTGAGTCACTTTTCAAGTGGATAATTATTCTAGCTACACATATAACCTCAAAGAGGGATTTAACAGTAACAATAAGTTACCTATATGCTTACATTGTCATGGCAACGGTCATGCCAAAGCTGTAGCTGGAAGGATGGGACGACTGTGAGCTTTTGTTAATGTAAATGCAAACATCTGGTTCTGGGAAATCCAAATGGGCAAAAATATTATGTTACAGCTGTCTATTCCTTTCTAGTATGCAATATCTATTTACATTTCCTTATATAATTCTGTTGTCAAAAAGATTGCTTTCTGGGACAATAAAGATGATCTGTATCTACAACAAGACACAGATCAGGACTCCATATTGAATCACCCACATCAGTTTGGTATTTCAATACATTTGTCAATACAAAGAATAATTAAGGTGAAGCAGACAGCTCAGATCCTGCTTCAGTTTAGGCAGTTTTACCATAAAATTGCATCTTGTCCTGGGATGTGAAAGCGGAGTGTCACCTCAGCAAAACTACACAACTACACGGGCTACCTCACAACTACCACACAACTACCCCACAACTACCCCAAAACTACCCCAGCCTGAGTTTCTCCCGCCCCCCCCCTTTAGGTTTCGCGAGCCCTGAGACGGGCTTGGCCATCAGCGGTCAGAGCACCATGCACAACGCCCTACACATGTTCATGAACGGCTCCATGTCATCGGTCCAGGGCTCCGCCAACGACCCCATCTTTCTGCTTCACCACGCCTTCATCGACAGGTGAGCAAGTGACTGGACACTTTTGTGCTCTACTGGTACAGTGAGGACATAGATCTATAAGGACAGGTAGAGTGAGGACATAGATGTATAAGGACAGGTAGATTGAGGACATAGATCTATAAGGGCAGGTAGAGTGAGGACATAGATATATAAGGATAGGTAAAGTTCTCTAAGGTCAGATGTGCTGCTAACATCTTACGCTCGACACGTTGGAAATGACAGAAAGCCATGGTAACCTGCAGTGTCCAGGAGATACTCACAGTCAGACATCACTCAGCTCTCGTCACTCGTCTCACCAGAGAGATCCAGCTTCATTTACACGCCCTGCTGAGCTGAATTCCTGTCTTGGCTTCATCTTGTCAGGCCTGCTTAAGCATCAAAGCTCTTAGTGTTCCTCCAAAATCAGACTTTAACACCTAAAACTTGACTAAAGTGTTAAGCAGCTGCGTTACCCGCAGCCGGCACATGACCACGCCCTCTGACCCCTCGGGCATCCAACACCCCCGACTTTCAGGTTTTGTAGAATGTTTAACTCTACATGGCCTAAGACCGGAGGCTGAATTGGGTGCAGTCTGGACCACAGGAGGATCATTTAGATAATAAAGTTTTCTATGCCGAATACAGATAAAACGGTGAATCAGATAATCTCAGCATTTCTCAGGAGACACTATCCACCCACAAGGAGCTTCTGCAAATGGCAGACTGTGTTTTCTCAGTTACTGTGTGACATTCACAGGCAAACCCACCACGTGACCCAACCCTGATCCCCGCTGCACAGACACCTCAGCAGAGAAGTGATCTGACAGACAGAAACATCTCAGTCGAAACACAGAGAGTGTTACTATCATTGCGTCAATCAAATGGTCCCCCGGCCTAACGGTTCGAACCGAGGGCCGTCTTTGCCACGTCACGCTGAATCTCAGGACATGGACCAGACCCATGTTGAGGCACCAAGTCAGACTGACCCATGAGCCTGACTCTTCTCTGAAACACCCCTCAGCATCTTCGAGCAGTGGCTGCGGAGACACCAACCACCACGGAGCCACTACCCTCAGGCCAACGCCCCCATCGGCCACAACGATGGCTACTACATGGTCCCATTCATCCCCCTCTACAGAAATGGGGACTACTTCCTGTCCACCAGAGAGCTGGGGTATGAGTACTCTTACCTGTTAGGTCCAGGTGAGTCCAGACACACACACACACACACACACACACGCACACGCACGCATATATAAGTACATGTGAGGAATTAATTTTGCTTACCACAAGAGGGCGCTCTTTGTTCAGGAACAAATAAACCTTGCAACCCCTAAATATCTCTGATATACATTGCAGGTCAGCGGCTCCTCCAGGAGCTGCTCATCCCAAACCTGGAAGATGCTCGGCAGGTCTGGCAGTGGCTTTTGGGGGCCGGGATCCTGGGGGTCCTGGTGGCCAGCATCTTCATCGCGGCGGTGACCCGGCTCTGCCGTAAGCGGCGGAGGAGCAAGAGGGCTTTGACTTTTGGGGAGAGACAACCCCTGCTGAACAGTAGTGAGGAGGATGCCAGCTACTCCTATCAGACCACACTATGAGGAACGCTCACCACTAGGGGGCAAAGCTGTTTCGCGTGTATTCAAGGAATACAATGTCTGTGTAATGACATCACCCTAAGAAAGATTTGATGTTCTTTAGCTTTCCTTTACAGGTGTGCTGTGGGGAAAAATAATCACACGATCTTTCTAAAAAAATACATTATAGTGTGAAAAAACCAAAGACTTTTTATAAATTGCAGTGTATATGATGTGAGACAGTAGATCTATGAAAGAAGTAAAGTCAACAACGTAAAAAAGAACAGAACCGGCAGAAACTTTCAGTGATTATCTGAGGTGAGCAGGAGCATTTTGACTCAAAGTGAGACACACTGGAGACACACTGGAGACACACTGAAGCTGATCCCTCACACTGGAGACACACTGAAGCTGATCCCTCACATTGGAGACACACTGAAGCTGATCCCTCACACAGCATCTATGGCAACAATATTTTAAAAGAAACACCATGTATGGGGATTTAAATGGACCGGACCGAATCTGACCAAACATGGTTTATGTTCTTAGAAGTTAAATAACCCGTTAAATTATCTTTATATTCAGATGACTGACTGGAGATGGCGTGTATCCCATACTCACCACAGAAAGCTTTTCCCCAAAGACTGTCACTTCAACAGAAGGTGATTTGTACTGCGTGTCCGGCATGGTGACCCCCGACCCCCCCAGGGCACTTCCATCATCCCACAACACAGTCACCTCTGTCATGGCCTTTCCCATGAGGTCACATGGCTTTTCACAGACAAGAAACAGGATGTTAGAATATCGGTCACATCTCCAGGCTGGGAGAAAGTCTATCACACCCCCCCCCCCTTCCCCGAGGGACAGATGGAAAAAAAGTCCATGAGAAGATGACTGCAGCCGTACTTCATGTGATGAAGCAGCATGAATAACCATGTGAAACGGTATTATAACAGAACAGGCGGACAGATCTCACCAAATCCCTGACCCTGTTCAGTGGAAAACTCACTTTGTGTGTTTGCATTTTTGCTTGCGTCTGCAGATTCCCGCATCGGTAATGATCCCCGACTCCGTCTTGTGAAATAGAAGCCATTTATGTAATCATTCGATTTTAATGCAGTTCCTCTTTACATGACAGGCAGACACTGAAAATAACAATGAATTTTAACAATATAGACTAGGAACTCCACAATTCTGATTACAATTTTAAAAAGGTGACTAAAAGGAAAAATAAAAGAAATAATAATAATTATTATCATAATAATATTAATTGTCATTATTTTGACTTAAAAACAAAATGAATCTGCTTTTCCGATTGCTTCCCATTGACCCTGAATGCACCCAGTGTGAGGCCTGCTTTTGTTCTGCACAGTGAGCCCCCCCCCAGAGCGTGAGTCTTCCCACAGCAGACAGTCACCTTCCCCCAGTGCTTAAGCTCTCTGCCTTTCCTCATTGCAGACGTATTGCACCTTGATCAGGCCCCATGCTGTCGTCACACTCGGCGGCTCTCAGCTAAAAGATTCCTTGTTGTACTCAAATGTAGCTCCAAAATGACTGGAATTGCACATTTTGTGGAGAGTCGTAGATAGTCCTTTGGGTCCAGAGCAGAAAACACCGACACGTTTCCTGGAAGTGAGAGAGGTGACATATCAGCCGGGCAGGTCCCTGGGACCCTGGGATCACTCGGAATGGAGCAGTTCTCTGAGGGTCCCGCTTGCAGCCAAGCAGAAGGGCCCCTTTACAGGACTTCCAAACTCATATGATGGAGAAAGTGGCGGGTCAGCGGCATCCCACCCTACTCACTGATTATTGGCTCTCCCAATCTCTTCAAAGAGCAGTTCCCATCTGGGTCGTCCAATCATAAGCCTAGCACTCAGTACCTGGTAACGTCCCTCTGATAGACTCTGAAAGATTAATTAAAAAAAATCCATATTACCATCCCACATGTAGCCACGCAAAATAAAGCCTGAACTCCAAATACTCAGAAACAGGCAAAGCCAAAACATCACCAGTGATACGTTTTACTGACAAGTCATCTGAATATCATTATTAAAGGTCTGTGTAAAGACCATGTTCAAATGATAGATGCAGGTCCACACTGACTATGACCCCCCACCCAGGCTCCCGCCTGCTCAGATCTATCTTTTATGGAGTCATCCCATCACCACGCCAGTCATGTACTCCACCATACAAGCGAAACTGCGTCTTCTCTACTCCAAAGGTCCGTCCGCCCCGAGGATCGAAATATTGATCCCTGGGTGCGGCGCAGACCGACCCAGGCGTACCTGAAGGCCCCGTTCGTTGCTGACGTACAGCCTGATGTTGAGGTAGTCTGGGAGGTTCTCCCGCCAAAGCTGCACAACAACAAGAAATAAGAGACATGAATGTGTGGGGGGGGCTGAACCTGGGGGCTGAACCTGGGGGCTGAACCTGGCCGGATCCTGGGGAGGCCGATGTCCTAAATCACACAACGAGGATGAATATAGATGAAGGGTCTGGGGGATATTAGCCATGCCTTTCATCTGTGTCCGATCCTATGGCAACCGGCTAAGCGCCATTCTGTAACATGCAAGGGCTGCCTGGTGCGGTGAGAGGGAGGTTTAAGAAAGACCTTACAAACACCCACCCCACTTACACAGCGTAGGTACACCAAGCACATGGTGGTTAAGCCCGTTCAGGCACCTCCATCCTGGTTAAGAGTGTTTACAACCGCAGGGGCGGTGCACAGGAGACATGGTGAACCATTCTAGAATAAATACCCATTTGTTAAGCTTTTACCCCAAAATTGTAAATGGCGTAGAACGGCACAACTGTATGGAGGCAGAGACATACCCACAATCTGTTATTCATGAAATGACATAACTATGTTTTGATGTATTCAGTATGCAATGGCACATGACCACTAGGTGGCGCCACACACTCTGTCCCAGTGCGACGCAGAGAAGCCCTCGACCCCATGTAATGCCAGGCCCCATGGACAGGTGCATGCGTGCCCTCTGACCTTTTGATGGAGGGAACAGAGCAGCTCCGCAAACCAGCAGAAGGACTGTAGTTCCCTGCAGACCCAGATAAAGTAGAGTCTCCTCAGCTTGTGATGCTGCCAGTCGTCCCTAAGAAACATCGAACAGCTAATTCATACATGTGCAGCATATAAAACATTATCATCATACACAGTGCAGAACCAGACCACTGGAGAAAAACATCTGTAGCCTCCAGGAACAGCCTTTGTAATTAAAGTTAGCCTGGATATTAAAGTTAGCCTGGATATTATTGCTATTGTTTCATTTTGTTAGCAGAAACCCCCCCCCCTAAACTTACAGCAGCGCCTGCAGCACAGACGCAAACGGCGTGACTCCAATCCCACCCGCCACGCACACGCTGACCTCGTAGTTAAAGACGTCCTCTGAGGGGCTCCCAAACGGTCCGTCAACGTACACCCTGGCAGGAAAACCAGACACGGTCACGACCTTCCACTGGGCTGGACGGAGCAGTCGGCGTGACACATCAGGGGCGTGACGCAAAGATCGGGGGGAAAGTCTGACCCCCACCAGTCAGGTTTGCATTATTCGTAACTTGTGGGCAGAAACGCAGTTCAAACAAAGGTGAAGTACGAAGACTTTCACCACCCAAGGCTTGGCCGGCACTGTGGAGTGACATCATCAATGTGGAGCAGCTGCGATTGGACAGAGTTTTATAACAAGACCAAAAAGTCACGGGGGACATTAACTGATCGGGTTTGATGTGAGATCTGAGGGAAGCCTTTACAGGCAAAATAAGACAAAGAAAAAGCAGAGACACAGAGTAAGCACCATTACTCAGGCACACAAACGCACACAGCCTCCCCTGTCAGACAGGAGGGCACCCCTTCAGTGAGCATCCAAACCAGCAGGCTGTCCGGCCGTCTTCCAGCCACTCAGGCAGCCACTGGAAAAGCTCCTCCTTTGTGGCCCGTTTGCCCCGAAGCATCAGCGGCCAGTCAGTCCCCTCATGCCCAGACCTCGGCCCTCCACCTCTAAGGGCTCCCCACCTCCCCCTGCCCATCTCTGCTTGGACCTCAATCCCTACAAGCTAAATACAGCAGAGGGCTGGGCTCACCGGGGGTACCGCCTCTGGTGGGCCACTGGAAGGGTCTCGGCACCGACCTCTGGCTCAGCAAGCAGCAGGTCTGTGAAGCGTTCTGGGGAGAAAACAGACAGTGAATATTTAAAAATCCCCCAGTTTACACCATCATTTGATTATCAGCCCTTTAAAATGAGTGAAGTACATAGAGCGCCACCTAGAGGAGAGGCAACGTCAGTGCAGCAAGTTGTAAATATTAATTTAAACATTAAACATTAAACGTCAGTAAAACGCCTGAGATAAAAAAAAAAAAAAACACAGTTCATTGAAGCCTCCTAGACTTTGCATTTGGTGGAGAGCTCCATATGGGTGTATTGTAAACGTTCTGATAGTGGATGACATCACTCAACTTCCAGCTGTGTAAATGCTAAACACAAGAGCCTCCCCCCTCCCCCCCCAAGGCGGACAGGCCTACCAGTCCAGTCTCCTAGCACGCGCAGGTGGATGCCAAACGTTGCATTTCTCTCTGTTGGACACTGAAAATCCAAGACAAACTAAAGGTGACTCAGAGCCTGGCATGGGGGGGGGGGTTACTAACATTATGGGAACAATAGGTCTGGACCAGCTGAACGTATCTCCAGCTGGTAAAGTCAAACGCTCAGGGCATGGACCATATCATCGGACTCTCAAGACCAACAAAACAAGCAGCATAATGGTTGTATTATTGAAGCCTTCACTTTGTGGGGATTCTGGGCTACATGACAATGATGATATTGGTACATGCATCACAATGGAAATATTGCTTATAGAACATAGGTGGTTTAAATATTTCAAAATTGACACAAATGACATCGAAATAACCGCATGTTTGCTCTTGATACTGACGGTCTCCTCACAGGAAACACAAACAGATGTTCAACACATTATCCAGCCAGCTGTAGGGGTATGACAGAAGGGGGGGGGTGAGTCGAGACAAAGCAGACTGCAGCCTGGGGGGTAGTAACACAATCAGCCAACCAGATAGACTAGGGTGGGGGTGGGGGGAGCAAGAGGGAGGTTTTCTTGCTTTTCTAATGAACCCGATATATATAAATCGATGGTGTAACATCCTGCAGGGGAAAACAAACCCAGTACAACAACAACGACAAACATCTTTCTCATAATAAAATCCATTAGATTTCACATGAGATTCACCGGCCATTCGGTACAACAGTGTTCAGTGGGACTCACTAAACTCCAAGAGGTCTTGCTTTAGTTTGAGGGTCGCCAGGGCTTCCTCAGACCTGTGTGCAGGAACTGACAGACAGCCAGTACCGTCACATCCTGTGATAACTGGTTCCGGTACAGTTCACAGCCGGAAAATGTTTTTCCTGAACCTCTCCAGTCTCTGAGGCCTAAAGTTTACACTTTTAAATTAGCAACTTGCGGAAACTCAGACTTTAATTATAAAACTGAGAGCCTGCTGATGATTCAGAAAGCGGGAGACCCCTCACGCTCCAGGACCACAGATTACTTGCACCTACGTCACCAGGACAATGGACTGCCACCCTCAGGATCACCAGGACAATGGACTGCCACCCTCAGGAGCACCAGGACAATGGACTGCCCCCCTCAGGATCACCAGGACAATGGACTGCCACCCTCAGGAGCACCAGGACAATGGACTGCCCCCCTCAGGATCACCAGGACAATGGACTGCCACCCTCAGGAGCACCAGGTTAAGAGCAAGTTCAGCTCCTCAGGAGCCTCCAGGAACAGCGCTGACATGATTTGGGCTTTTGGTCAGCAAGACCAAAACTGGTATCTCCATTTGGACTTTTGGTCACTGGGACCAGATCCAGAATCCACGTTTTGCTTTCTTCTGTCGAAGACAATGCCTCACCAGGCAACCTTCAAAACAGACCCCCCTCCCCATCTGCTTCCCGAAAAGAACTGCCTGAGGGCAGGCCTTCCTCTACAGCTTACTTGAGCACTGAGGAATGTTACTGCACTGTTAATTTGAGGCAGGCCTGTACCACCAATCTCTGAACCATGTCGTCATCCTGTCGATTTATGTTCCCTCCCTGTGTTCACCAAATAAGCTGTTTCACTGGTTTCTGATGACCCAGATCTCCTGCTTTGAAAGGACACTCATCTTTAAGGAGCGTGTAGAGTGAAGGACAAATTCAGGAAGAAAATTAAATTCCCCAGATCAGAAAATACATGGTAACACTTTACCTAAAGTAGTCATCATAATGCATTATAGATACCTTCATAATGTGTTATAAAGGTCACTATAAGCTGTTATAATGCAATATGAAGGTATTTATAGTGCCTTATAGAGGCATTGAGCATTCATGATGCATAATAAACATGGATACATTGTGTTATGTCTATTTTATAAATAGTTATAGCCATATCAGTGGTCATTGTCAACACACAGTGCGCAACAACGAAATGTCTCCTCTGCATTTAACCCATATGTGACTTTCGTGACATAGCAGGGGGCAGCTAATTTGGCGCCTGGGGAGCAGTGCCTGGGGACGGTACCTTGCTCAGGGTACCTCAGTGGTGACTTGCTGGTGGGGGATTCGAACCAGCAAACTTTCAATTACAAGTGCGCTTCCCTAACCATCAAGCCACCACTGCCCATTTATTTATAACACATTATGAATGCATTTTAAACCATTATGAAAGGCATCCATAATGCATTATACATGAGTGCTTTACGTAAAGTGTTACCAAAAACAGAACACAGATTTGTCCGGAGGAAAGGTGAAAAAAATAATTAGACTAAAAGTGCACTTACCGTGGTCAGAGTGAAGGGGTGGCTTTCAAATGAGGACACGTGGGGGCAGTTTAGGACAATGTACTGCAAAGGAACGAGACACGCGCTTACGGACACACTCTCATAGCAAAGGGGACACAAACTCAGGCCCATCAGGTGGACCTACGGTCAAAGAGCAGCGTCCCTGCTGAGCCGCCCACCTGTCCGGGCCGCGCCCTGAAGCCGGTCTTCTGCATGTGTACCTCCACCACGCGGCAGGGGTGTCTTACGACGCATGCGACGGTCACGGGCCTACAGCCGCGCATAAAGCGGTACAGCCGCTCGGCGCAGTACAGGCAGAGCGGCCCGGAGACCCACAGCCACGTCTGTGGGGGACAAAATGCAGAGTGACATCAAGAGGGCAGCAGTGACACTCCCCCAGACGTGCCCCCTCTCAGTGCCCCCAGCAGTGTCACTCCTAAAACACACATCTGGAGGAGGACGGAGCCACACGGCACCCGCTCTCACAAACACCCCTGATGTTAATTATGGGTTTCCAGTGAGGACAAAGACTGCTGGGAAGAATTCATCCCTCCATCATACTTGATATCCCAATTAGCTACCCATACGCTAACAAAAAGCACAAGAGATCCGTGAGCTGCTTGATAAATAGATAGATGGAGCCTCTGAGGTCTGTAGCCCAACACAGAGGGATGTGCTTATTGTGTAGGGATCTGATCAAGTTGGGTCGTTCAACGAAGAACCGCGGCAGGAATGGAAGAAGGGAAGACAGAGAAGCTCAGTACCCCCCCTACGTCCACCCCATCGCCCCATAGACTGACCTCGGGAAAGTGGGCTTGGAACTGGGGGTCCTCTCTGCAGACTTTGCTGAGACCATCCGGCTGGCTGGAGTTTACGAACCCTGAACTCCGCCCCCCTGCGGCAGTCCTGTTGGGCCTGAAGCAGTCTGGGGGGTGATGCTCCACGTTGGTCTGATATTTCAGGACCCCGCTGAAGACATGGCACAGTGATGATAAACTACCCACTGGAGGACCCAGACGCTCCGCCGACCAGTGATCAAGTAGCGACGGCATCTCACCCGACAACGTGGACGAGCAGTAGGACATAGAAGAGGATGGACAGGTTGTGAGTGTACCAGAATACGTCATAGTGAGAAACCCTGCAGGAAGGACCGAGGCAGAGAAGGTTTACGGCACTGGGAGGGCCCCCAGCGATGAAGCACCCCTTCCAGTAATTCATTGATTAAAGAAAAGCAAACCAGTTCCCAGTCAGAGGCTCACTTTAGCCTACAGAACTGACATGATGTTGGTGAATTTTGTTTTGCAAATCAAGTCAAATGGATACCGGCAGACAAAATGCAAGGCAGCCATCCTGTACTTTAGTTAATTAAATGGGAAGATCGGATATTAAACACAGTGATACTGGGATTCTTAACAGGCAGGTCGACCTGACGTGACTTTTTGCCAGAGAGTTTCGTGTTGACACCCCCTGCCGCCCCATAAGACTCCATCATAGAGGCACAGAGCAACCATCTCGAGAAGATACAGGAGTGTTTAATCGAAATGCACTCCATAGGTTGTCTTATTCTGATCATCCCGTATGAGGGGAGACCATGCCTTCCACATGTCATAAATACGAAAGCTTACATGACGTTTTCATGCCATACCTCATGCTGTATGACGAAGCGGTGAACATCAAGAAGAGCACGAGAACCAGCAGGACACCGGTGGCCCCAGGGACTGCCGGCAGACGTGGCCAGACATGGACAGACATGGGAGAGGGGAAGGAAACGTCACGATGCTGAGCCGACAGAGCAATGGCAGACGCCAGGGGTATCAGGAACAGGCGGAGAGCGAACAGAGAGAAACCCTCGGGTGCGAGTCTGTGTGCACAAGCAGAGCAGGTCTCACCGGTCGTGAACATGATGATCCTTGGGTCCTGTACAATACAGAAGAAGGGAAGGTGTTTAAACACAAGGTGCCCGGCTTCACTCTGAGTAAACCTCCAGATCAGTGCCAGTAAAAGCGGAGCGCGTACCTCTCCCCGGTGACGCGCCAGATTGAGGGCGGGGAACTCATCCGAGTACCAGACGGAGAAGCTGTACACGTTGGCGAGATGAGCGGAGACATGGATGACTGGAACGGAGAGAGGGGTTCGAAAAACAACACGCCGACATGGCTGGCATTAGTGGCAGCGGCCTGTCCGCAGGCAAAGCACTCAGACCCGCTTCCATACACCCACCTGACAGGACACCAATATCGATGCCTGTCAAAACACCAGTCAGTTCCCCCAGCGCCTCCCCAGACAGACCCTCATGGCTACAGTGGGGTGAAATCAGGCTGCTTCATCCCTGAGGAGATTTCCGGACCAGCGGCTCCCCTATGATGGCCTCTGGGGCAAAACCCCACCCCACCCCAAATTTTTCTTCGGTAACTATCTACGTAACTGGAAGTCTCCAATCCTGGGAATGTGACCAAACCGTACAGAAGGTCAGGAAACAGCCTTCTTCCATTAAGGGTTGTTCAGATTAGAATGGGAGGGGGAGAATGGGAATATAGGTGGAGGGGTGGAACTGCGGGGGGGGTGGGGGAGTGGGAACACGGATGGAGGAGTGGAACTATGGAAACCCAACCTTACAGATAATCGCGTAGTGAGTTAGCAATAAAAACAGCTGGAAGATCCTCCCTCGAACCCCAGTCTGTCTGTCTCTCTCTTTCCAGATTAGGAAGGACGGTGGCCGGGAACTCTACACCAACACCCCCCCTCCATCTGCCAGACAGTTCTGAGGGAATGTGACAGCTGAAGGCCCCCCAGTGCTTATGCAGTGGGCATGACTCTCAAGCCCATGAACTTCCACCCTCTTGACAACTCATGCAGCAGCTTTCTTACCTGAGAAGAGGCCAATGGCAATGCCACATGCCACATGGAAGGTCTTCCTCTTGTCCAAGATCCTCCTGGCCTTCCTACTCGTCACCTGTGGAGATGGACGCAGCCACGGGACTCAGGACACTTCAAGAGCCAAGGTGACATTCAGAACCTCCGTTCAAAAGCCCAAAGTAAAAGCAAAATCGAACTAGAAGCCAGCATACGCCACAAATCAGATCCATGTTTGACCCCAAGCGATGAACTGTAATAAAACCAAGGTGGACAGAGCAGGTGGAGCGTCACATGCACCTGAAGGACCCACAGCCAGAAAGTCGGCCGTCCTACAAAGTGCCCGATTACCTGCGGCCGATCCTCAAAGAGAAACTGAAGGTTACGCAAGGACTAGGGATGACTGAACTAGGGAAATGCCACAGACGGAGCTGCGATGGCACTGATTCAGTGAAAGCCAATGCGTAACAACGTAATGAAAACTGAATTTGTCGCTTACCGCCTCAGTACAGTCATGACCGTTTCATTGTAGTTCACTATTCAATGTAAATAACTAACACGCTTTCTGTTTGAAACAGGTTGGGGTGCCAGCAACGGTCTGCCAGTATCTACGATGTCTTTCATTTTACAAATTACATCAGCTTGAAGATTGAAGTATTACACAAAGCATTAATTTGGATGCTGAAAATTTTTGCTTTTAATGAAGTTTTACGTTATTTTTTGTGTACTTATCAGTTCCACTTCGTTCTGTTTTTGCTTCCGGCTGGTTCTGGGCGGAGCCTCCTAGAAGGTCTCTCACGCCAAGGTGGTCGTTCGCATCAGCTTCCCTCACACCTTCAGCAGAGATAATGTCTTCCGCAGGGATAGACTCTGGGATCACCCAGTGGACCCTGAAATTCCGTTTTCTCTCGCTGTAATGGGCAGGCTTCCACTGAATCAGCACTAACAGTGTGGTGTGTTAAAAGCAGCACACAGTGGTTGAGTGAGTAACTGGATTCCGTACGAAAGCCTTGGGTGGTGAGGAGGTGAGGACCCGATACCAGCTATAAAGAAGAATCAGAATAATCATGTCCTGAGGTGCGGAACATTCCTGAGCTGGTATGAAGTAAAAAAACAAAGAACCAAATAAGGGAGAAACAGGAAATGAACCTAGAAGTCAAACTGAAAGAAAGCTGTACTGGATATTTTTAGGCATGACATTATTTCTGCTGCACATTCATAACATTATGACTTTATTTAATGAGCAACCAGACCAAAAGTACCATGAGTAACAGTATGAGTAACAGTATGAGTACACAGCACATAAACAGAAAGTACATGTTCACATCCTTAGAGATAAGAGTCCGACCCTGAATCCCTTGTGACACTGTGATCAGACAATATGTTTTGTCTGCAAAACTATGGGTGTGGACCCCGCCCCCCCCCCCCCAAAAAAACCCCCCCCCCCCCCCCCCCCCCCGGCGCATTCTTCTCCTGGAGCCCCTCGGCCCCCCCCCCACGG
>JAABNY020000035.1:2810451-2822204 GCA_015164015.2 Brevimyrus niger
TGGGCCCTGCCCACCCACCCGACTCAACCCCCACCCCCCCGCACCCCCCCGGAGCATTACCTTCTGGAAGCCCCTGAGGCCAGCCAGCAATGAGCGGCAGACAGGCAGGAGTACTAAGCAGCAGTTCAGGTTCAAAACAGCGGCTGAGGCACGGCTCACGCACAGGCCCAGCTGAAGACGGAGAGAGAGAGGGGGCAAGGGTCACACACAGGCCCAGCTGAACACGGAGAGAGAGAGGGGGCAAGGGTCATGCACAGGACCAGCTGAACACGGAGAGAGAGAGGAGGCAAGGGTCACGCACAGGACCAGCTGAACACGGAGAAAGAGAGGGGGCAAGGGTCACGCACAGGCCCAGCTGAACACAAAGAGAGAGAGGGGGCAAGGGTCACGCACAGGCCCAGCTGAACACGGAGAGAGAGAGGGGGCAAAGGTCACGCACAGGCCCAGCTGAACACGGAGAGAGAGAGGGGGCAAGGCTCACGCACAGGCCCAGCTGAACACGGAGAGAGAGAGGGGGCAAGGCTCACGCACAGGCCCAGCTGAACACGGAGAAAGAGAGGGGGCAAGGCTCTCGCACAGGCCCAGCTGAACACAAAGAGAGAGAGGGGACAAGGGTCACGCGAGTCTGTACGGCCGACCCCGCCCTCTGTGACCCTTCCACGTTTGGCCAGCAGGCATTGCTGATCATTCCCATTTAGTCCCTAGTTTTTCCTATTGTGTATTCCCAGTCCCCAAGACCACTGTGCAGTATAGTGGGCTGAGCATATGACTCTGTAAACTTGGGGGTTGCGGGTTCGAGGCCAACAAATCAGAGCCTTGCCTGTTCTGGATTTTGTTTGACTTTTTTCCTCAGTGTTTGTAGTTTCTAGTGTTTTTTTTCTGATATATTTCTCCAGAATCCATGATCCACCCTCTTTGAATTAGGTTCTGTTTTTTTGTACCTTGAATTAGTATTATATTTCCAACATCTGATTAGAGTTTTCTAGTTTGTTAACATTCCTAGTTCTGTGCTCTGTGCCTGTATTCTGTGTTCTGTTTGATTGGTTGTTAGGTTAATACTTCTCTCCTGTATCCTCCTTAGCTCAGTCTGATCTGCGTATTTAAGTCCTGGCATTAGTTTATTTTCCCAGTCGGTCATTGTGTTAGATTGTGTCAGAATGCATGACTTTGTATTAGTATGTATTAGGTATATGTGATGGTGAGAAGTTTCTCTGTGTATTCATGTTACTGTGTGTTCTAAACTCTGTTTGGTTTTCTAGTCCTGATCCCTGTTCGCCCAGTTCCTTTGTGGTGGTGCCTAATGGTTTCTTTATTTTATTCTTGTTTCCCCTTTTGCTTTTAACCTCTTTAACCCCTCTCTGTTTTCTCATGAGCTGCTAGACCACCTGAACACAGAGAGAGGGCAAGAGTCACACACAGGCCCAGCTGAACACAGAGAGAGGGCAAGAGTCACACACAGACCACCTGAACACAGAGAGAGGGCAAGAGTCACACACAGACCACCTGAACACAGAGAGAGGGCAAGAGTCACACACAGGCCACCTGAACAGAGAGAGAGGGCAAGAGTCACACACAGGCCACCTGAACAGAGAGAGAGGGCAAGAGTCACACACAGGCCCAGCTGAACACAGAGAGAGGGCAAGGGTCACACACAGGCCACCTGAACACAGAGAGAGGGCAAGAGTCACACACAGGCCACCTGAACACAGAGAGAGGGCAAGAGTCACACACAGGCCACCTGAACACAGAGAGAGAGAGGGGGCAAGGGTCACACACAGGCCGCCTGAACACAGAGAGAGGGCAAGAGTCACACACAGGCCACCTGAACACAGATAGAGGGCAAGGGTCATACACAGGCCACCTGAACACAGAGAGAGGGCAAGGGTCACACACAGCCCCAGCTGAACACAGAGAGAGGGCAAGGGTCACACACAGGCCACCTGAACAGAGAGAGAGAGAGGGGGCAAGGGTCACACACAGCCCCAGCTGAACACAGGGCACAAGAATATAAAAAAAAACCTACAGCTTACACAGAGATGAGTCAATTACTTAGACTGTGTTCACACACACACACTCACAGATATCAGAGGTCAGTCACACACACTCACAGATATCAGAGGTCAGTTACACACCCACACACAGATATCAGAGGTCAGTCACACACACACAGATCTCCAGGTTGTCCTGACACTCTCAGCTGATAGACACACCCACAGTTCTGGCCCAAAGCGCACATTTAATCCTTTTCATTCAATAATCTAACATCTGAAAATGAAAACAGGCACAAAGGCATTTGTATCTGCTGGCTTAAATACCAAAAAATCAGATAACAGAAGTTCTTGAGAAATAAGACTGTTTCCTATAGCCAGATACACAAGACTGTCTGTAGTTCAGGCAAAAATGAGACCCTTGCCTTATTACTGTGCTAATTTATGGCCATGTGATGAAACCAGGCATGCATTAACTTGTCTGTACCATTATCTCAGGGCAGCAAAAACATCCTTAAAACGCAGAAGACTTGAAAACTTTCAGAGCGCTTTGGCAGAGCCTGACCTGGTGGTAGAAGTTGGCTTCGCTGTCTTTGTCTTTCAAGATCATGATCTGATACAGGCGCCCCCAGCATGTCTGAATACTTTAATTACATAAATGAATTGCATTTAAAGGTCTACAACACATTCTGTCCAGGCTTGGGGGTGACTACAAATGCGCAAAGATGCCTTTAATTGAAAGGAACTTGGTGTCACTTTAGTGACTAGCGATCGCATTTGCATTGACTTCACCGCTGAGTGGTGTATTTCTGCTTGTATTCATTCACACGCGCCTCGATTCATGTTTTTAGCATCAAACAGCAACACAAATAAAATGCTACGATCCTTACCCCAAGCATCTTGTGGAGATAATAATGCTGCGGACCGCTGCAGTATGAAACGAAAGTTTTCCAAAAGAGTGCGGTATTCGTACTCAGCCATAGTACCTGAAACAAACCACACGAATACTTAAAATTTAAAAATAGACATTGTACCTTATAACTTGCATATCTGGCTATTTTTCTTTCTACCCGTTCGCAAAACAAAGCCAAATAGCCTACAGTGTCTGCGGTGACAGACTGCCCAGGTAATCCCGGTACCGGATGAAGCTGCACGGGGTATCTGCTTACCAGGATAAAGTGCTTGCTGCCTTCGTTTGCGATCCAGCTCCTCCAGGACAAAGGCATATTTTAGCGAGCAGGGTTTGTCAAGCGGGATTTTCCTCTTTAGAGGGGCGGGGGACTCCCACTCCCTACACTTCAAGAAGGACCCTTAATCTTCCTTAGGGGCAGTCCCGTTTTTCTTATTCTTTGATCTTTGATTCGCGCATGTTAAGTACTTCCGACTAATCCCCTACTAGTTCCATGAAAATGTATATTTGGTTCAGTTGAGCAGGAGCGAGCGGCCGATGCGATTTTTCCAGCTTTAAATGTAACAACGAGGACTGACAGTGTCCAAGCCGACTGCTCCGGAAATTAGCATCTCCCGCTATTCAGAGCAGTACACCGATTAAGGGAGTTTTACCCAGATTGTCAGAGTATCCGGAGAAAAGTAGATATATCATGAATGGTAATCGATCCCCTTATAAATACTTTTCCGATTATTTATTCGTCACTAATTGATTATAGTTCAATTAAAATTGAGAATTCCTATTACGATAATCGTCTCTTAAAATTAATGCCATTTTCTGACTACACGTATTAACGTTGCATTTCGCTGATTATAGTAAGACATGCAAAATAATATTTTTAAGATGTTCGAATGAAATAATAGCTTGAACAACTCACAGGGTTTCCAGTCGGGCTGTTCCCTAAAACTGAATAACCATTTGGTGTACCAGCTTTGTGTCTGAAATAACCTATCCGACTAAGCCAGAGCAGGCTGAGTGGACGGGGGAGAGAAACGGGGAGGCAGAGAGTGAGGAGCTGGGTTCGCTGGTTTTAATCATGCGAACCCAGTATGATGAAAGCTGATTCTGGAGCAGAATGAAAAACAAATTCTCTCATTCATTTACGTTAAGTCAGGCAGGGAGTTTTGACTAGGTAAATGACTAACGTAAGTGACTAAAATACATCCACTTCAGGATAAAGAATCAGGTTACACAGTTACACATATGTTGCATGAAGCTAGTCAGTGTCTTCAATGAGTCAACAGATTTGGATGTAATTCTGTTAATGTCATACATGTGAGATAAAGTTTGTTTAGCTAGTCTGCGTACTGCGTATCGAATGTCAAGTAAGAAAATTAAAAAACGCTCATGAGTAGGATGAGTAAAGGAAGAAATTAGGTCAATTTCCCTTTCGAGTTAATCATGCACGGTAACTATTTTTACATCGTATTGTCTATATAACAGTCAAAAGAGTTTTTATAGCATTCCACCACGTCTACACTTATATGGATTTTCGTACTTACAAATGCTAACGCTTATATTTAAACTGGAAGGTAAATAAAGAATGAAAAATGGGAGGGGTGGGGGAACAAATTTTCCCACACTGGACTTATCGTATCCCAAGTCGGTGTAGTCTGTGGGAGAGTTTAGCTACATCTGCGGGACATCAACGCCCTCAGGCGGAGAGTTCAGGAAACACATTACAGTGCTTTATTTTGTGTTCCCAAGTCCCGGTCCGCAGACAGGTACCCGTACATGACCAGTATTCCACTGGGCCGTGGAGCGCTGGGGCTCCTGCCGAGGGTCGGGGTTGATTAATTTCCAAAAATAAGTTATATATTCTCATTTTAACGACCCCTCACACTCATGCGTTCTTGTATCGCATCTCAAAAATGAATAGAGTTCAAATTGTGAAATCCTGTTCTGCCTGTACTCCACACCCTGTCCTCTCCTCGGCCGTTTTACCGGTCCGTGAAATTTGTGTACAACTTAAACCGGTCCGCGGCCATCAAAAGGCTGGGAACCCCTATTTTAAATGACCGTGTACCCGTCCGGAGCAGTACACTGAGCCTCCTATTCATTCGGGCGGTAGATGGCCGGTTTGTTTCATCCACTATGTGAAGTTGTATACAGCAGGAACCCAAATAGAAATGTGATCGCGATCGGGGTCCTATGCTATTATGCATGCACACCTTCCTCAACTTCGAGCCAATCCGGGTCAAACCTCCCGCCATGGACGTCGTTATGTCCGATCACTCGGAGCTGTACCCCCGAGTATTTTGTCCCCGACGCCAATGTTCCTACGAAAACAAGAAAGTCAAGCCCCAGGTAAATTTGACTTAGCCGCTGATCTTTTCAATAGCTAGAAACTTCCCTGCCCACACCCTCTTTTATTCCCCCATCCACCGCCTCTCTCTCTCTCTCTCTCTCTCACGATCTCTCACCCGTGCCTCCCTCCTTCATGATCTCCCGATGAGTTTCCCTTCTACTCATTCTCGCGTGCACGTTAATTAAGTGTAGACTCTTTCTTGAGGACAGTAACGGAGTTGGATTTCGCTGGGAAATGGGCTTTCTGAACACCAAATTTTTCAGATGGATCTGCTGCTTCGGTGTTTTTGCGACGTTCTTCCTACTTGGCTTTATAATAGGTGAGCTTTATTGTACTTAAATATAGTTTATTCTTTGTGAAATATACTTATTGCTTTTTAAGTGGTGTTACTGCTTTGCATAAGTATGATTACAGATGTATGCATATAAGATCGCAATGGCAGTGCCGAAACCTGGCATTTCTGGAATGGACGGCAAAACAGGCTTTGCGGGAACATGCGGCGGCGTCAGGGTGTCACATGCCTGCATCGCTGTACCGCTGTATTCGTTATGACAGCTGGCAGAAATTAGACGGTCTCATAAGTTTCCACCGTAATATAAAGAGTAAACATTAATAAATTTGAGCAAGAATTGAAAATGATTCCTTGAGCTTTTCCATGAATGCTGTAGGACAGGTCTGTTTCTGCAGTACTACTGTGTCTCTTAAAATGCAAATGACAAGTAAAACTTTAAAGTTTTGTAGAAGCTTGCGGGTCTGTTGTTTACGATTTACTTTATATATGTACTGTGAGTTGTAGCAGATGACCGTTTCATTTTGGTCCAACGTTTGGGTTCAGTTAATAATTAGTCGGCCCCAGATGGCACTAGACTGAAGTGTGCTAATTAGCCTACCTGCACAGTTTTGTACTGTGAGACTCACATAATTATCTGATGGTTCTGTCCAGATAGCCAGTCCAGCAGGCTGTGCTTTAGGCAATTAGATTTATGACTGTGATGCATGTTTCCATGATTGTATATGTAAGTCTACACATTGGTGAAATTACCATGAGCAGTGAGTTTCCAGTGTCAGTGATTTAACTGGTGCCATTGGACTCTTCCAGGTTGGTTTTCCAGACCAACCGACACCATCTTGAGTGAAACTCCCCCAAGTAAACTGCGAACATTCCTGGATGAAATGCAGGCGAGAAACATCAGAGAACATCTCAGGTTGATTGTGCCACTCGCCGATTTTACCCTTAAAACTGTGGGATGGAGCTTTTACACACTGCATGTTTACACTGTTGTGGTTCAACAGGGACAGGACAGATCACATCTGAGTCACAAAGGCTGAATCGGTGTGCCTCACCTGCTCTTACCTCCCTCAGGAAATTCACACGTCTCCCTCATCTGGCTGGAACTCAGCAGAATCTCCGCCTGGCCCAGCAGATCCGAGACGAGTGGCTCCAGTTTGGACTGGACTCTGTGGAGCTTGTGCCTTACGACGTGCTCCTGTCCTATCCCAACAAGAGCAGGCCCAGTTACATCTCCATCATAGACCAAGCGGGGAATGAGGTGAGTCTGAGAGTTCGGGAGTCTGGCCTGTAACCGTACGTGAAAGTGAGCAGAGCGGGAGAGCGTCAGCTTTCGCGTTGTGTTAGTGACACACAGATACACTGCAGACTGTAAAACTGCGCAGTGAGACTCTTTTACACCTGCATCCAGGGTCGTGCTTTTAAGGAAATAATGTCATACAAAGAAAAATAAAATATTATAAATCGATAAGAATAAATCATTTTACTATAACAAACAACAGTAAAAATAAAGTAAGACTGCAAAATCAGAGTAAAAATAGAGAGCAATAATGTCCATAGTCGTAAAATGAAGATAGATAATCTAAGTGGGACGGTGAGCAGTTCATGGAGTAAAAGTACAGACAGTCCCCGGGTTAAGAATGTCTACCTTGCAGACCACGAGCAGACTGCCGCAAAGCCTGTCATATTAACAATTCAGGTTAAATACAACGGTTTATAATGACAGATGCAGTCACTACTTTGTGACGCTCGTAAAAATATTGTGTGGCCACAGCGATTCGTTTCTGACTTACTTTCAAATTCGACTTGAAGACGGACTTAGAGAACAGATCCCGCTCCTAACCTGCGGACTGCCTATAGAATTATACATAGTCATCAAATTTCCTATTTACTGGGTCAAATCCTTTAGCTGAACACAGTGTCGCTTCATAACTGAGGTCCTGCATGTTGATGTCTGCACATTTTCCATGTTTACATTCACATCAACATGTAGCTCTTTCTGGGGTTATTTGCAGTGACATGCAGAGTCCAGTCTAACCTGTATATCTGTGGCCGCTTAGGCCCTCCTCCGCTCATCAGTGGAATATTTTCAAACGGCTGTATTATGGCTGAACACCAACTGTGTCAGCTTCCCCGCAGACCGGTGACCTCAGGGGCCGCGGTTACCTTCCCAAGGCCTTGCTGAGGTCCTTTTATAATCGCCAGACTGTTAACAGTCCATGATTATCAGCAAGCAGTGCAGTGCGAATGCAGTGGTTACGGTAAAGTGCAGTGCGAATGCAGTGATTACGGTAAAGTGCAGTCATTACTACGTTAGCAGGTGACACTGGTGTACACCTTTTCAGGTAATTAACACCTCCCTATCGGAGCCTGTTCCAGAGGGATATGAGAACATCTCTGATATCGTGCCCCCCTACAGTGCCTTCTCAGCTGAAGGTCAGCCTGAGGTGAGACCGCTGTCTTAGTCTCCAGACGCTTCCTAATACTATTTGATCAACCTTTGAGGTGCTTAAAAAGATCAGCCACACATACATTTTTAGTCTATTACGTTTGGCACGAGGCCCGGCTCGATGGGGGCAGGGGGGCAGGGTGGCCTTGGCCCACTCAGTCATAAGGTTTGAGCATCCTGGGTTGCAGCAATTAGCATCCATCCATCCGTCATCTACCCCGTTTCCGGGTTGGGTCGCGGGGGCAGCAGTCTCAGCAGGGAAGCCCAGACTTCCCTCTCCCCGACTACTTCCTCCAGCTCCTCTGGGGGAAACCCGAGGCGTTCCCAAGCCAGCCGAGAGACATAGTCCCTCCAGCGTCTCCCAGTGGGACATGCCCGGAACACCTCACCAGGGAGGCGTCCAGGAGGCATCCTAATCAGATGCCCGAGCCGCCTCATCTGACTCCTCTCAATGTGGAGGAGCAGCGGCTCTACTCTGAGTCCCTCTCGAATGACCGAGCTCCTCACCCTATCTCTAAGGGAGAGCCCAGCCCCTCTGCGGAGGAAACTCATTTGGGCCGCTTGTACTTGTGACCTCGGTGACCTCGGACTCAATGTCACCTGTCTCCCCTGGGACATGGGTGAAGTTCTGCCAGAGGTAGGAGTTGAAGCTCTTTCTGACATGGGAGTCCGCTACACATTCCCAGCCGACCCACACTGTACGCTTGGGTCTGCCAGGTCTGACCGGCTTCCTCCCCCACCATCAGAGCCACCCCACCACCAGGTGGTGATCGGTTGACAGCTCCGCCCTTCTCCTGAGGTATGCTGGTGCCAAGTGCACATATGGACACCTTTATGTTTGAACATGGTGTTCATTATGGACAATCCGTGACGAGCACAGAAGTCCAATAACAAAACACCAATCGGGTTCAGATCGGGGGCGGCATCCCACCCAATCACGCCCCTCCAGGTCTCACTGTCACTGCCCACGTGAGCGTTGAAGTCCCCCAGCAGAACAAGAGTCCCTGGGAGGAGTGCACTCCAACAGCCCTTCCAGAGACTCCAAAAAGGGTGGATATTCTGGACTGCCGCTCAGCGCATAAGAGCAAACAACAGTCAGGACCCGTCCCCCACCCGAAGGCGAAGGGAGGCTACCCTTTCATCCACTGTGGTAAAACGCAATGTACAGGCACCCAGCCAGGGGGCAGTAAGTATGCCCACCTCTGCTCAGCACCCCTCCCTGCGAGTAACTCCAGAGTGGAAGAGGGTCCAACCCCCTTCAAGGAGACTGGTTCCAGAGCCCAAGCCGTGCGTCGAGGTGAGTCCGATTTATGTCTAGTCGGAACTTCACAGCCTCACTCACCAGCTCAGGCTCCTTCCCCACCAGAGAGGTGACATTCCATGTTTCTAGAGCTGCTTCTGCAGCCGAGGATCGGACCGCCAAGGTCCCCGCCTTCGGCCTCTGGTGCTCCCCACGGAACCCCACCCCGGGCCTGGCTCCTGGGGGGGCCCCCAGTGACCTGCGTCCTGGGAGGGAAAACGTGAATCTATGTTTTTACTCATCATAAGGGGTTTAATGAGCCGCACTTCGTCTGGTTCCTCACCCAGGACCTGTTTGCCTTGGGTGACCCTACCAGGGGTTTAAATCCCTGGGCAACTTAGCTCCTGGGATCACAGGAACACGCAAACCCCTCCACCACGATAAGGGGTCACCCTCAGGAGGGGGAGTAATTAACATATGTCCATATAATCTTTGATATAGCCTCCCCTCTCTGAATTTGTGTTTAATTGCCCTTATTCTGGAGAAACAAATGATGTTACTGATGCTTTTGTCCTGGAAACATTTACATAGCCGATGTTTCAAAGCCGCAAAGCCAGCAGACTGGCTCAAGCCGGGAAACATCCCACTGGTTTCGGATCCTTGGTCTGTGACTCTGCTGATGCTTTACTGTCCACAGGGCGACTTGGTCTATGTGAACTACGCACGCACAGAGGACTTCTTCATGCTTGAGCGTGAAATGGGAATCAACTGCTCAGGGAAAATCCTCATAGCGAGATATGGAAAGATCTTCAGGGGCAACAAGGTCAGTAGACCTGCTCGGTTTCAATGCCGATTGTGTGTTTGTGTCTGTCACCTTTTCTTCAATACTGAGAGAGCCGGGTCAGACAGTCGCTGGACCATTTAGGATTAAGTCCTTGCTCGAGGACCTATTGTGTAATCACTGTACCAGCTGTGTGATTTGACCCGTTCACCTGCTGGTCACAGGGAGAGTGTCCTGCCTCACTGAGCCACACGCATTCCGTAGCTGTCGTATACATTTTTTTTTCTTTTTTCATTTTTACCGCAGGTGAAGAATGCCATCCTAGTGGGGGCAAAAGGCATCATCCTCTTCTCTGACCCGGCCGACTACTGCGCCACGGGGGTGAAGGTTTACCCCGACGGGTGGAACCTCCCAGGGGGGGGGGCCCAGAGAGGGAACGTGCTGAACCTGAACGGAGCAGGGGACCCCCTGACCCCGGGCTACCCTGCCAAAGGTGAACCTGTGGCCCTGCAGACATTCTGGCTGGATGTTGAGCTGCCTGTCCCTCAGTGCTGCAGCCAGCAGGCCAATGGTTCAATGCTGCAGCTCCCATTTCTCCACAGATTATACCTACAGGTACAGCGTCCAAGAGGGAGCCGGCCTTCCGAAAATTCCCGTGCATCCGATCGGTTACCACGATGCCGTCAACCTGCTCAGGTATATCTGATACAGCCTCCTGTACCCACATATGGCTCGGTGCCGCATCTTTTCTTGCTGTTCCCCATGTATCTCTTACTGAAACAGAAGAAAGATGGACTTTAATTCCTGGTTAGTATGGTAGAGTTTGCCGTTTGTAGCCGAATATTAAATGTTGCAGGAATATGGGAGGTCAGATTCCCCCTAACAACTGGAAGGGGGCCCTCAATGTCACCTACAAGATTGGACCCGGATTCACTCCAGAGTTCAACAAACAGTAAGGCCAAGTCTTTGTTCCGGAAAGGCTTTCGACAAACGTCCTTCCAAATGAAGGATTCAGCCGGTGTAGGGGAAACAATGCATGGCTGACTCCTGTCAGACTGCTGTCCTTTTAACCTAGAACTTTCCGGAGCTACTTTCTGGGGATATATCAGGAGCAGGAGCATGTGAATCGTGTATCACAGCAGGACTGAACACTGTATCAGCAAAATAACCATCCAATCAGCCGCTTCGCTTTTTAAATCAGCTTATTGCTGTCACTATGGAAACCAGTTACTTATTAAATGTCTCTTAAAGGGTGATCTTCGGGTTTGAAGTTCAGCAGAAAAAGCTGCTGTGGTGGGTCCCAGTGCAAAGAAATGTCCGGAACACTGGAAGCTATTGAGTTTAAAGAAGGAGGGGCTGCTTCTCCACGCGGGAACATGAGTCCTTAATGTCATATCACTATGGGCCTGAGTCACAGCCGTTAGGTGCCCTGAGGGGGGGGTCCTCTGGCGACGTAACTGCGGGCTCCCTGTCCCTGTTATGGATGTCCTGTCCCCTGGAGGGGAGAGTCTGTCCTTCAGTCTGATGGACGTGAAACACGAAGATATCCTTCCTTTCATCGTCAGCCAATCACACTGCATGTTCATTAAATGCATCATCAGCACATGCCGGTGATGCCGGTGATGCAGGGGGGGGGGGGGGGGGGGGGGGGGTGTGGAGGGGGAAAAGGGTGGTTTTAAGGTTTGAAAACTTTTTCCCCGTACGAAAGGCCGGAGGGAGCATCCCCTAAAACGCGCGCGTCCGACGGGT
>JAABNY020000035.1:2847505-2864901 GCA_015164015.2 Brevimyrus niger
TTCTGCAGCTCGGATTCTCAAGCTGTCCCTCTCTTTCAGTTCTGCATGAAGTGATTCTAGCCGAGAGTCCTTCTCAGAAGAAAGAGCAGATGCTGTTCCCAACTGGGCTTGAAGCTGAGCAATGCTCTCTTCCAGTTCCTTATGCCGAGCCTCCATTTCTGCAGCTCGGATTCTCAAGCTGTCCCTCTCTTTCAGTTCTGCATGAAGTGATTCTAGCCGAGAGTCCTTCTCAGTAGCAAGAGCAGATGCTGTTCCCAACTGGGCTTGAAGCTGAGCAATGCTCTCTTCAGATTTGTTATACTGAGCCTCAGTTTCTGCAACTTGAAGTCTCAGGTTCTCATGTTCTCTCTTCAGTTCTTCAAGTTCCCCCTTAAGCTTTTCAGCAAGTTCTTGCAAGGAGGTAACCTCATTTTTCAGGGCCTCTTTTTCCAATTTACAGTGTATGAGGGCAGCGTCTGACACCTTCATACTCTGCTCCACAGAAACAACCCGTCCTTGCTCAATAAACAAATCTCTTTGCAACTGCATAACTTGACTAGTCTGCATTTCAATGGAAGTGGCCTTCTCCTCTAACAATCTCTGAGCTTCAGATAACCTAACTTCAAGAGTAGATATGGCTTGCTTTTGCTCCTCACTTAATGAATTTATTTCTCTCTCTTTTGCCACCATTGCAGTCTTCAAGAAGTGAACCTCCTTGTCCTTTACAAGTATTTCTTGTTTGTACATTAAGCATCGGTCTTCTTCCTGTTTAAGTTGTTTTTGCAGCTCCTCCCTTTCGACTTTCTCATGAAGACAAAAAGCCTTTAATTCTTCATCTTTGTTAGAAAGCTTGGTCTGCAAAACCTCAATTTCAGTCTCCTTTTGTTTTAAGGATTCTTCCAACTCATTCATCTGAAAGCGCAGTACTAGGAGTTCTCCCTGCCGTTTCTCAATACTGGACTGCAGATCAAGCTCCATATCATCTTTAGCTTTCTTCACAGTTCCCAGTTCCATCTGGATTTGCTTCATCTCCTTAGACAGAGCCTGCATTTCATCATCTTTTTTTGCTAACTCTAAAGCTTTGGTCTCCTCTGCCAAAATCAGCTTGCTTGATAGAGCTTCAGCCTCGGACCTCAACTTTAATATTTCCGCTTCTCTTTCCTTGATTGTGAGGAAAGCTTGATCTCGTGCAGCAGTTAGTCCCCTTTCCACCTCTCTGGCCTCCTCCATCAGCTTTGACATACTGGCTTCAATCTGCATTTTCTCCTGCTGCACTTTGCTCAGTTCCTGGCCCAGGTGCTGCACCTCCACAGACATATTCTGTGTCTTCTCTTCAAGCTCCCTCATTTCCTCCATCATTTGGGATTTGCTCTGGAGCTTAGCTGCAATTGTCTCTTTATGTTTGATTCTCTCCACTTCCAGCTCATCCCTTAAACCTTGAGCACATTCTGCTGCAGCAAACAGTTCATCACGAAGAGCTATATGCTCCTCAACAATCTTTTGATGATCAGCCAGCTTTCCTTCATAAACTCCAAGGATACTTTCTGCTTCATGCAACTTTCTCTTCAGAGACTCCACTTCTTCCTGGTGGCTGGCTCTTTGTGCCTCACTGTCCAACTCCAAGCCCTGACATCTAGTTCTGAGATTATTCACTGTAGCTTCTATAAATGAAACTTTCTGCTCAAGTTCTTGCTTTTCTTTTCTGAGCTCTGACAAGAGAGACCGCTCCACACTCTGTTGTTCTTGCAGGACTACAATCTGCTGATTCAGCTTGCAGGCTACCTCTTCTTTCTCTTGCCGAAAATGTTGATACTCTGTGGAAATGGCATCCCTTTCCCTGGAAATGGTCTCCCTGGCCTCCATCAGTACCTTCTGTTGGTGGGAGATCTCGCGCCTTTCCTGAGCCCACTTCTCTGCATTAGAACATGCTTCCTCTTCCTTTGCATTCAGGACGGAGCCCAGGTGATCGACCCTCTCATGAAGTTCCTGGATTGTTTTCTGAGCAAACCGTTCCTGTTTTTCCATCTCCTCTGTCAGCTTCTCCACCCTCTTCCGTTCCACATCTACTTTCTGACTGAAATTATTCACAGCCAACTCCCTCTGCTGAACAGCTTCTGTCAGAGATGCAATATCTGTAGTTAAGGCCTCGATCTGGGCTTCCAGTGACGCCTGTTGCTCCCTTAAGGCCTGTTTCAATGCCTCCCTCTCACCCTGCTGGACAGTCAGCATTCTATTCAGCTCAGATACAAGCTCTTCTAAACGAGCTTTCTCAGCCTCAAATTTGGTCTTTTCTGCCTCATACATCATTTTGATTTCTTTTTTTTCCTTTTGCAGTTGAATGATGATTTCTTGAAGCTGAGACAGCTTGTGATTCAAGTCAGCAATGTCTTGGTTCAGTCGTTCCCACTATAAAACAAACAATTTAATTTTAGACCCAAATAATGTATCTGGAAAACATTAACCCAACAGTACCAAGATGGAGTTAATGTAGACTACTGCAATAGAAAATGAATTACCTCCATAATGGGACCCATGACTTCACCTCCCTCCAGAGTTTCAGCCTTTGCCTTGCTCAGTTCATCCTCAAGAATGGAGATCTTCCCCTGCAGAATCTGCATTTGCTCATTCAAATACTCCTGGAGAAGGTAAACACCAAGCAGCTAGTTGTTGAATCAGCAACATAACTCCCGAAGGTACATCAAACAAATAATGACAACAGGAATCACTCCCTTCACACAGGGCAAAACAAGCGGCCAATAAATATCTTGCCTTTTGAGAGAGAGCCTGGCCAAGTTCACTCTCAAGAAGACCCCTCTTACTCTCCCATTCCACCTGTGACGATTCCTGCTCTGCGCTCAGCTTCTGCACAGCTCCCTCGGCACTTGACAAGCGAGAAAAAATCTCTCGCATCTGGAATGGGAGGAGCCAAAAAAACCATCATCTTTAACCCTCTGGGGTTGAGTGCATCGGCAGTGATGCAGCATACTTTTTGCGTCTATTTCAGTTTATATCTCGGTGAAATCAATGTAAAATCGTGAAAACGCGGGCTAAAACCATAATCTGTCATCTTTTCAAAACATCTATTGTCGGTATCAAAGTTTTAAAAATTAGATTAAATCAGCATAAAAGTAAACCATGTCACCTTAGTTTGTTTTACCTACATCGGGGGCGTGTAGTACCGCACTCAACCGAAGATCGCTATTCACATTCAAAATAGCCGCATTAGCATGTATTCAAATCGCATTTGCATGGTAATTTGATGAACAGTACAACAGTGAAACAAGATCCAGAAACATCCCCATCAGCGCCATAAAAGGGGGGTAGGGACACGGCCAGGTGACAATGGCTCATTCATACACAAGAAAGTTGCTACATATTCAATTAAAGGAGCCAGAAATAGTGGCATGAGTTAACTTTCTTTTTTATTTATCCAACTGAATGTTACATCTACACCATTTAGTCATGTTCATGTAGCCAAAACATTTGTGATCAGATATATGGGATCAAAACAAACTGCCAGCATTGCTTACTATGTACTTTTATGATGTTTCTGCAAGTGTTCCAAACTTCATTTTGTAATGTCTATATGGTGGTACCTTGGTTCTCTAACTCATTAGAACTCGAATTTCTTGAGTCGAACAAACCAGTTTGACCTGTTACTCAATCTGAATTTCAGAAGTCGAACTGTGAACGCTGACCTAATATAAATTGTACACGCCAGGAAATGAGTCATACTACAATGCAATTCTTACTTGAATGCCTTCTTTACAAACTTGTTTTATACTGTTCATTTTGTGTTTAAATGCTGAAAAAACATTTAGTTGTCATTTTGGGGGCCGGGAACCAATTAATTGGTTTTCCATTATTTCTAATGGGAAAAATTCTATCAGAACTCAATTTTTTTAGGATTCAATCCAGAGTCTAGAACCGATTAAGTTCGAGAACCGAGGTACCACTGTACTTTGATGTCAAATTACAAACTTAAAAATCTGACATTTACAAAATACATTAAAATAAAGAGTGTAATGGCAAAACAAATAAACTTAATTTATAACAAATAATTTCTTGTATATGATATTTGAAGAAATTAGTGATCATGCCCCAGTCAGTGAAAGTGTGTTCCCTACCCCTAGACCCCAGAGGGTTAATCAGGGTTACTGCATTTTGACTTGGAATGTGGTTATTAGAGACAATCCTGTTGCCTGACAAGCAGATGTATCCATCCATCTGAACAAGTTGCTTGTTCAATAGTTTTCCAAGGAGTGCTCTGCATGTTTTACCTGGACAGAGAGAATTCCATTCTCTTCTGTTAAGTCATCAATCTTCCTCTCCATTTGAGTTTTATTCGTTTTCAGTTCTTGGCATTGCTTCAGAACATCGTGCAACCGAGTCAAAAGCCTGCAGATAAAACCCAGTTTACCCAGACTGGCCACACATTTCTCAGCCCCTCACTGCTGCACCCTTCCCAGGTCTCTAGTCCCTCCTCACCCTTCGTTCTTTCTCTGCAGCTGCTCAATCTCCTTAGGCTGTTGCTCTTGTTCCTCACTGTCCCTCATCATCCTCTGGACTCTGTGTTGAAGCTGGGAAACCTGCATCTCTGTGATAGAAGAGATCAAGCACAATCCCCAGGGGTCTGTCTTGAAGTATCCTGCACATGCCAGTGTACAAATCAAACAATATTCTGAAATCTTCCAAGGGCTGATAGATGGTACATGTCAAGACACCCAGAGGCACTGAATAAGTCCTGAACACACCAATCACACGCTGACAACAGCCCTAATGTGTCACAAGCCAGCCTTCTCCAGAACGTTTACATGCCCACTAGCACGAGTTACGGCATCACAAAACCATACCCCTCTCTGTGATGATCTGACTCCTGCTGGCCAGCTCTCGTTCCAGCTCATCCCTCATCTCCCTTTCCTGGACCAACTGCTTCTGCAGTTTTCTAAGCCGAAACTGAGGCGTGTTTAGTACATCCTGTATGGGTGACCTGCAAAAACAAGAAGTACCTCTGTGAGTTGGCAGGGTGCAAAGCGCAAAGTTTTAGGCAAAGGGTCACAGTCGTCTATTAAGCAACACAAAATCTATGAATCAGGAAGACACCAGACGAATACTTCACAGTCCGAGGCGCAACAACTGTTCGACATCATCGACCAAAATCGATTATTAAATATTAGCCAAATTATTTAATAATTAGTTGGTGACATCATCACGTGTGCTTGTAGCGTAAACTCAAAATGTCTTGATATCACTGCTCACTAGAGAGAAGTTAACCAAAGCTCGATGGCAGCTTGGAAAACGGAAAAACTAAAGCGTGGGAGCATTTCACACAACTCCAAAAAAGGTTGTCAGTTCCACAATTTGTATAATCGGACATGGGAACATATCCTCCACAACAGAGCATCTTAAAAGGAAGCACGTCAGCTCTCGAAGTTAAAAGGACTTATCGCTAGTTAGCCAACGTTAATATTAAAAGCCATCCTACTTCATGTTACGTGACATTTTCTGTTTTGAAATGCATATTCTCTTGAATTGGTGATGAGCTGGATGTCAGCATTACACCCAAGGACTTCTGAAGCGATTTCACTATTGCAGAAACATTTCCATTGTCAGTCAAAATCATAAGGGATTTGCTAGAGCTGTAGCAGACGCCCATCATCTGGATCGGTAGGTGGTCAAAAATAGTCTATCTAGCATCTTGACATTCCGATGAAATCAAACGCGTTTAGTATCATCTTCAATTTTAAGTCATAATTCACACAGTTGGTAACGTGGACATTGTTAGTAACGTGGACATTGTCAACAGGACATCCTACCTCTCCTGGAAGTTCCAGGACTCCTCCACACAGTTAGCGGCTGACTCCCATAATGACATAGTATCCCAGAAATTACTACTGAAATTTTTTGACAGTGAGCATGCGCACATGAGAGTGTGTCAGTGTCAGTGGTGTGGACCGTTTCAGCTGTGTATGTGCAACTGTTTCTGTAATTTTGCCTTAAACAGCCTTACATGCTGGCTTTCCTCCATTTCAATACAGAACTGTGATTGTAAAATTTAGCTGCAACGGAGTGTAGATGGAAAGCACAATGCACAACACACAGAATGCACATTTCCATCCTTATTGTTAAAATAAATAAAAAAATTTGAAGGACTGTTTGGCTAACTTGATTTAGGGAAAACTGAAATGGGTTTGGTACATTTAATTGCTGCTATATTGCTTATCCTTGATTTTAAATTTTAACAGGATGAATGGATATTGGATTTTTTTAAAAATCTTCTGTATTAAAAAGGAATGAACTATTTCAATAAGCTTTTCAGCTTTATTGTCTTGATTGTTAGCAAATGCATAAAACACCTTCAAGCTAAATTTAAAAGCCAAGCGGATACCAAATAAGATTGTCAATAACCGATGGATTAATTAACTATGAAAATAGTAATTTGTTACAGACCTATTCATACACCATATCAAGCCATAAAGTGACTAAAACAGAAGGTAAAAGGCAAAATGTTACCCGACAGAACTTGATGCCACAGTTTTCAGCTCCAGGAACTGGACTTCTGGCCTCCGTCGTCTGGAGAAAATTGGCGATTCCTCGTCACTGAAACTTGAACTGGATGCACTGGAGAAATCAAAAATTGCTAGAGGCAGGAAAAATATGACTAGTTAGATACACTGTAAATGTAAAAATACCCCACCCATTGAAATAAATGTATTTCAAAGGCTAACATGCACATTGTACAGAAAGAATCGTAGCTGTTCTACATATGAAGTTACTCACACTGTTTTTTGAGAATTTTCTCCAAATTATCACTCAGGTAGAGGCTGTCTTCATTGTTCAGAACAAAGCGAAGTACATCAGCCAGCTCCAACTGGGAGAAAAGGCACGCAGAAGACAGCAGGTTGGGTTACAGTACTGCCCCGAGAAGACGGAAAACGTCTTAAAGGGACCACCTTACCTCTATGTCATAGCCCAGCCTGTCCAGTCCCAGCAATCCGTTCATGAGAGAATGGTACAACAACAGAACGACCACCTGCAAAATCATACGTCAAGATAACCAGTACTGAACACATCACAACTGGGGGAAAAAAATCAGTCCACACACAAATTACCTTTGACAGCTCGACATCAAGGTTTTTGCCCATTAGAATGTTGTCCCAGGATACAATGGTACCTCTGTCAGCTTTGTATCTGCAGTCCTCTAAAGTGCAGGTACGTTTTTAGACATATATACAATGATTACACACATAGAAATTACACAACTAGCAAGCAATGAACAACCACAATGTTTGACATGTGGCCCTTACTTTGTAAAAATGCAGAAATAAAATCCAATCTTCCCTGCAGGGGCAGCTCCAAGACAGCATCCACTCCTGTATCTTGCCTCTTTCTGTTGGAATGCACAGTGATATACCTCATTGTCTTAAACATGTACCTTTAAAAAATAATGGTTATTGGTTCTACTTTTGTATCAATATACATCATTTTACTCACAATTTATGTATGAGTTTCACCAGAATAACACCATCTTGTAAGAGGAAGATGTGGTCTATGGGACTGTCCAAATGGAGACTGTTAATCTGTCAAAAGCAAGAGACACATTGAAAACAGAAAGAGAAAACAAAATGGCAAGAAAAATGCTTCGGGCAAGTTATAAAAAACGTATAGTCGTATGGCAAAGATGGAACTTTACCGATATTTAAAAACTTACCCAGTTCAATAAAGCCTCCTCCTTTTTTCTATGAAGAGCCATCTTTGGTTTCGACTTCAAAACATAAAATTGCAAATAAACACTCTCATACACTGGAGGCTTATGCCATGACAACTTATGCCAAATTTTGCCATCATCGACCCAGTAAGATTATTTCCATACCACCTACAGCAGCGCTCTATGACAACCGTGACTAACTTCTCGCATTAGCACAGCTGCTTACCGAATAACCATCAGCGAAACATATTTAGGTGTCTTGTATTCTTGATAAAATAAGTATATCGTACCTTTAAAATCAAGCGCAGACCATGAGATGTTCTCTTCAATTTTCGATTGTTATTTTCATCTGATTTACCAGCAGTTCGCAAAAAAACACTATTTCGTCCTCGACTTACTAAGCAAACGCTCACCCAACTAATTTCTTTTTTAAAATTTCATCGCTGGTGTTTATCCGAACACGATTGGTTGCGCTCGACGACGGGTCTATATGATTGGTGGCTTTTTGAAAAACTGCTGGTATTCGCTATATGACGTAGCTTCATTCTGATTAGCCCAGATTTGAACGGCGTAGTAACAGGACAAGCGGGAGATGGCAGTGTAATTCTGGCGAATACGATAATATATTTATATTCTATAATGTTACTTGATTGTAATTTCGACTGTTTATGGAAGTAGGACCGAATGACGTACAAGATGTTTTGTTTTTTGTCAATTAAACACGTTCTTCTGACACAACTTAGCGACTGGGAAAGCTTCACTACAATTCCCATAACTCAAATTTATCACCTTGGGAACCGTTTGTTATGGCTCGCAGATACTGTATAAGGTTTGATAGATAAAACGACGAGACATGAGGCTAAAGGTTTGAGATATTACCTGGTTGTATTTGCTATATGAAAAAGCCTCCTCTTATTCTTATTTTAGTTGCTCAATGTGTTCATTGATGAAAGGTATTTCAAGACATGAAATTTTCGCAGGAACTGATAGATATTCTCACTATTCATACACAGTGTGTGTCGTTTGTCATGTTAGCGATTTGAAGTTATTTTATTTTTTTGTTCTTGTTTACATTCAGGTTTTCCCGTTCAGGAAAATGTGCGAAGCACCAGTGGATCTGTCATTCAAATGTATTGGGTCTGTAGCAGGTAACCAGCGTTAACGTCCGAAATTTTTGGATTTGAAGAAATTGTGCCCGTAACCAGAATAATCCATTGCAAGATGGATGCATGGGAAATATTTCTACACCATGCTCCCTACCCTGTGCTTTCCTGGTTAGGCTCATAATGGATGGGTGGCTATAAAAAAGAGTTGATTGTTTTTTTTTTCTCTCCTCATTTTTTTCTGCCCTGCAGATGTGCAGCACAAGGAACCGAATGAAGGTTTGCGACCCTTGAAGCGTAATGCTGACAATAAGTTCTGCAGCCAAGCTTTGAGACTAAACAACAATTTAATCTCAGATTTAGCTGGGTTTACTCTCACCATCGGCTCCCTTCTTAGCAATCCCTCTCATCTAGCTTGGCTCGACTTGTCCTTCAATCACATATCACGAATTGATAAAGTGAGTAGAGGCCTTACGTATGTTCACACACCGATGACTAAATAGGAATGAGTTTATTTCACAGGAGAATGAATGCACTATGGCAGCAGGATGTTACACAGAGTAGCTGGATTAAACAGAACTGAATTATCAGCTGTTGACATCAGTGTAGATGACATTTTATTAATAATGGTAGCATGAGCTGTGTGAATTGATTTAAGGTAAGGTAGATTCTGTAGATGTTTAAGTAACATTGAATTAGGTTAGATTACAATCTGTCCGTTCTCTTTACCAGGCATTGACTGAGCTGCGTGAACTTAAGGTATTGTATCTGCATGGTAACTACATCTGCAAGCTCTCTGAGGTGGACAAGCTGGGAGTGCTGCCTTTCCTCCACACATTGACACTGCACGGAAACTCAGTTGAGAATGAGAAGACTTACAGGTAGGAAAAAACGCTGTTTAACAAGCCCAGCTTATTTGTCATGGTATAATTCATAGAAATAGCTGCCATTAACATTGGCCTGTGCTGCAGTTAATATTATGTAGAAACATCATACAGTTGTGCTCAAACTGGAGCAGAACAAAACTTTAATGCAGTGAATAAGAATTTGTTTTGACCACAATGTGCCTTTTGCCAGACTGTAGAATGTTGCACGCGTGTCAGATTCCTCACTCACATCCATTTTGCTCCCTGATTTTAGAGATTACGTGATTGCAGTGCTTCCACATCTGAAGTCTATGGATTTCAGTGCAGTGACCAAGCAAGAAAGGATTATGTCTCAGATCTGGCATAGAAAAATCACCCCGAGCAGGACCAAGAAAAGCCCAAACTGAGTCAGAAACTGTTTGTAACCATAGGATGACCTTTTGATGCAAGCCTAACCAGAGGGGCATTTTGTGTTCTGTCATGTGACTAATAAAGACCTGAATTCATTACATCTCCCATCTTCAGGTCCACTACTTTTATGTTAATTGAGATGAGGAAAGTATGTAACGCTTTTCATGATGCCTTTATAATGCATTCGTAGAACATTCAATTCACCTTCATAAATCATAATGCATTCACAGTGCATTCATAGACCATTACTAAGCATCATGTAAGTATACTTTAACATCCTAAAAAACCTTGATAGCTTTAATTTACATTAATAGCAAATGTATTTTTATTAAAAAAGATTATACAATACTCCATCCATTAGCCTCTTAATCCCAACTGGAGTCACAGGGGGACCGGAGCCAATCCTGGGAATGAACCCTGGGCAGTCGTCAACACCGCAGGACACACACACTGAAGTACACAACTACAGGACCAGTTTATACTCACCAATCAACCTATACTGCACACTTTTGGACTGTGGGAGGAAATCAGAGGCCCCACAAAAACCCACACAGAAAGAACACGGGACTGAACCCAAGCCCTTCTTGCTGTGAGGCTGTACCAATTATACAATTATCATGCCTGTTATTAATGTATATTACATCTGTGATGTCATTCATTTTAAAGTATTATTAATGGTATGAGAGTGTACTTACATGCTGCTTGTGAATGTGCATTATGATGGGAAAATGAATGTTCCATCCATCATCTCCCATTTATCCAGGGTTGGGTTGCAGGGGCAGCAGTCGTACCACACGCCTGAAACACCTCCCCATGGAGCCATCTGGAAGGCATCCGAGACCCACCTCAACCGGCCTTGTACAACAGTACAACAGTATCATGAAAGTCCCACAACAGATGTATGTTTGACGATCGAGTAAAAATGGTCTCCATTTCATATGTTCCATATCATCGAAACATTTAAAAATCCAGACACAATATTTCTGAAATATTTTAATACATACGGTAATTAAACTGAAAATGATAACAGAAATTGTTTTTGGTACTAGCCTATGAAGTTAACAATTCAGATGGTAAGAGACAACTGAACAACAAACAAATATTAGCACACGGCAAGAAGCAAAATGTCGAAGTTCACAGCCCTACAGTAAATCCCTTTAAAAATCACACAAATGTGTCCGCCTCTGCACTAAGTGACTGCTTGCACTCAAACCACACAGCAGCATAAATAAAAAGAAATAATTACATCAGCATTACTTAATAACCAGTCAACTGGAAAAACATAGTACTTGCTGAAATGCATTTTATAATGTCATATTTAAAATTCATTCTACTCTGGTTAGAAATAAAACTGACCAGGTGAAAATCTTTATTAAATTAAAACCGTGAGTGTGAACTTTGGGGCCCTCCAACAGTTCGATTTGAGTAGACACTTTCACAAAAAGCACCAACCAAATCAAACACTCCCAAACAGAAGGCACAATAGTGCCCTTTACTATTTCTCTTTTAAGGAATCAAGAATATATTTACAATTTCATTCTGTAAGCTGTCACTGATTAGGTTAACCATTTGGAAGAATCGTACGCTATTGCCTGTAAACCACGGAGACAGGGGAAGAAAATCCGAGTATCCTTATGCTTTCCTCCCAAAGCTGGGCTGAGAGACGAGGTTTGCTGTCCTCCCCCACCCTCGCAAAATCAGAATTGTGACCGCAGTGCAAATAGAGTTCTGCAATTGGTTAGTGGCAGAAAACTACACTGATGGATTCTAAGCCTTTCACTCAATGGGAAACAGTTGGCTTTCACCAACAGCACCTTAGCATGTTAATTAAACCACGGAAACAAAGCCGCTTTTTCCCCACACAGATGGTAGTAAAACAACATCGGTGCAGGGCAAAGGTGACCTTCTAACACCAATTAATTTCAAACCAACAAGTTTTAGAGACTGTTGGACAGTCTTGTCTAGAATATTTTATTGTCAACCTTAACTGATTTTAAGAATGTTCCGGTTTATATATTTCTTTTTTTTAAAAAAAAAAAAATAACATGCCTTCAGTGTGTTTTGAACATTAAAATTCAATGTAAGCTTCTGGGGGAGAGACAGGTCATCATTTAACAGATATATTATGTTAGGTACAAGTTGATAAGAGTCGGGATGTTTGGTTTCCAAGTCTTCAGCTGTTGCTGCTCCTTTAGTGGCAGATGCTGATAACTGGAGCACATGGAGGGGACAGCAGAGGATGCTGGGAGGACAAAAACAAAAGTAGCAAGGAACCTATCAGGGGATTGCAAACTGGACGACCAACTCTTCCTTTGCATCCACCTTGATCTGTGAAATTGCACTGTACGCATAGGCCGCTATCTTCGAAACCTGGGCAAAGGATACAAAAGAACATTTAAAGTCTCTTATAAAAATCACATTTCGATGCACCTTTAAAACAGCTATTTAACACTGGAATGGGTTATAAATGAGTCCCATGGGAATCTGATGCTGCTGCGCTCACCTGCTGCATGTCTGAATATGGCACGAGATCGCCTGCAAGCACCTGATGGGGCTGACTGGTGAGAGCAGGAAGCGGTGGGGGTTTCTTCAGTGACAGTGTATTACTCAGCACTGCCAGTTTCGTACTGCAAAATAAATGAGACATTCTACTGAAATGCAAAAGCAGAAATAAAATTATATATATATATATATATATATATATATATAGCTACCGTTTTAAATTGTCTGAGGGAAAGCGTTCGCGCGCACCTCACTTCATAAAACTTGCCTACCTATACTGCCGTGCTTTATCCATGTACTCATGCTGCTCCATTCCTTGGGAGTCTGCAGCCGAGACATCAATTATATTCCTATATTCAAAAAAGGGACAGACACTGAGTCAGTAAAATGTACAACCAAAGGAATAAGAGTCATCGGAGTTCCTCTTGTTATAGTTCCGCTTATGACCGTACAGCGCTGTCTTGGTGAGGATAGACGACAGAAGAGCTTGCTCGTCTGTTCGCGCCGAAGGTAGACTGGCGCAGTTTCGCTCCGTTCCATTGGACGGTTTGCTGTCCGGGTTTGGATGGGGGATCAGCGGTTTCCTTTCATCTCTATCCTGGGAAATTGGGACAGAAAGTACCCTAATCAGTATGTCCTTTGTTACGGAAGCAAACAATTTGCTCCGCGGTGTGAACATGCAAGTAATATAATCCAACCGTAAATCCCGGCCGAGACCATACAGGACGACATTGAATGGCTGTTTTTCGAGAATATTGAAGTTACATACCTCATTTGGATTAACAAAAATCCACAGTTTATTCAAAACCAAATTGTATCAACTTGTCTTAAATCTAATAATTCAACGCATGTTAAACGACAGCCATGACGCTAAGAAAATATATGCAAGACTGTAGTCACCAGTAACACCTCAGCAAAGATAGGACATTTAGCACATTCGTTTCTGGGGTTTCGAGATAATCCGTATTTATACGTCGCAGATACAGGTTAATGCAAAAAATAGAATTACAGACCAAGTTCAATTTTGGGCAAGGTTTTCATTATTTTTTTACATAAATATAAAATGGGACACATGATATAACGAAACAAGCAAGACAAAAATTTCGATCATTGATCAAAAAGCCCAGTGGTATTTATAAAATGCCGTCTGTGGCGCATTAAATTGCTCAAATAGTTGAACAGCAATCTCGAAACTTTGACTGCGCCTAGGCCTGTAGCTAACCAGCTAACAAAAACAACAAGGAAGATAACTAATAACACAGCTCTGACGTCGCCGTTTTATTACGACATGGGGTGCCAACCAAATAGAAATCTCTATTAACAAGTTTTAATCTTTGCAACCCTTCAAGACACAATTCAGTGTATAGTAGAGTGCAACACAACCCTCCTGTGCGCTAATTAGCAGGCTGGCTAACTAGCCAACGCTACCTGCTCCGTGGCCTCGGTCTCGCTGCTGTAACAGCAACCCATGATCCTCACTGGGAGTTCTCGGCTCTCTGCCAGGCAAAACAAGCCAAATATCCAGCTTTCTCCTTTTCTGTCGTGTTATCCGGAACGAAGACAAAAATAAATTCCACTCCGAAGCTCACGGAGGGGAACGCTTTTCTTTCCCTAGTCTTGTTTCCTTCCCTATCTTATCCAACGAAGGATTCTAGTCACATGACAGCTGTTTAAAGACAAAAGCACGTGACATCCGGCCAGTTTGAAGCTGCGCACATTCAATTTACAGACTCCTATCACGTGATACCAAGCGAAGACGATAACACATGCTGGACTCCTAGGTAACGCCATTCGTGGCGTCATTTCAATCCATAGGCAGTTAAGCTTTGGGTGCTTGTATAATTGACAGCTCGTCGCCTGCCGCTTGTTTCAAAATGTCATTACTGCTTATGCTTGGCGTCAACCTACTTTACAGAACTACAAAGCAAAAATCACGGAAGGTTCAAAGAAATCACGCCGTTGCACAAAAATCACTTAAGTTCTAATTATAGGGAACATTTATAACCCTCAATAAACTTGTGTTTTGTATTGTCTGCGAAACAGGATGCGCTCCAGCCTTTAACTAAGTACCCAACTGCTATTAAGACGTAATCTACAGTGGCAGCGTCGCTAAAATACCCATAGATAAAGAGACGATGGAGACTTTCTTCGTGTTTTAGAAATTTAAGGCATCTGAACTGAATTTTATTTGGATTGGTTTCTGTTGGTAGTTTATGTTGGACTGTAAATTTCAGACAATATCTTCGCTGTTAATTGTACAGATGGCAGGTTTGCCATTTTTCATAGTTTTCTCAACTGGCATCGTCATTCAGTCCCTATCCGCTGCTACATTCGGTACTTTACAATCGGCGTGTAAACCTATTCCTAATACACTGAGTTTGTGTCATGACGTTGGGTACAAAGATATGCGACTTCCGAACCTTTTGGGCCACGACACCATGAAAGAAGTTCAACAGCAGTCGGGGTCCTGGGCTCCGTTGGTTTCTAAAAAGTGCCACCCAGAGACTAAAAAGTTCTTGTGCTCCCTCTTTGCTCCCGTGTGTTTACCGGATCTCACGGAGCCAGTCTTGCCATGCCGAAATCTTTGTGAAGACGTGCGGAACAGCTGCCTGCCGGTAATGAGCGCTTTCGGGTTTCCTTGGCCAGCTATGTTCCACTGCAACTTGTTCCCGAACAACACAGACCTGTGTATACCAGCAGCCGACTCGGTGCACAGCAAAGACAACAGAAGAAGCCACGACCCAGAATCAGAAGGTTCGTGTTTATATTTGCACAATTACAGTTTACTGAGAATGTGAACTTGAGTATCCCATTTGATTCCAATTTATATGATCAATCTCGTTTTCAGATATAACAGAATTGTTATCAAGAATAAGTTTTGTACTGGTACCCCAAACAACTGCATTTGTAGTATTGTGTCATAAAACAGGGATAGGCAATCTTATTCGCAAAGCGCTGGTGTGTATGTAGGTTTTTGGGATAACTTTTAGGTCAGCTGTTCAAACCCAGGTGTGAGGACTCTACAGCCAATCCTGATTAGGGATTTGCAGCGAAAGTCTGCATACACACAGCCCCTTTGCAGGTAAGATTGCCCACCCCTGTTATTTAGCAAGGCGCATTTCATCCTAATGTTTATAAAATTCCAAACCATGTGCTAGTTGTATGTGATGCCTGCAACCCAGCAGCTGAAGGGGAGTTGGGGATTAAGAAAAACTACTGCAGGAGTCGTTTTGGTGAGTTGAAAACACGATCGACAAACTTGTAGCGAAACAGGAGCCACATATTACTTGTCGTAACTAAGGGGCCACTGTGTAATAGATACCTCTATTAATAAATATTTAACACCATGTGTGAAATAATATAGCACGCAGACCTGACGATGATAGCAGATAGAATATGGATGGTTGAATGGGTGGATGAATTTGATAACATAATATCTACGCTGATTCATCTCTGGGAGTCAATATCGTTCGTTAATATATTTTGCTTCTTCAAACAGTTGTAAGTTTAAAGGTGGCGGAGTCTCTCACGGATGGACCAGACCGCAAAATTGTGGCCAGTGGGCGGAGCAGAGTGCTGCTGCGAAACGACGATAGTGTCCGGATTGGCGCTGTTGCCGAGAGGCAGCTCTGGCTGCTAGAGGGAGCGACCTGCCGCTGTGAAGAGCTGGACAGTCCACTTTCAGGATACCTTCTTGGTGTGGGGGACATAAACGGCAGCAGGCTGGTCCTCACCCGTCTAATGAAGTGGCTCAAAGCAGAACGAGAGCTGAAGAAGTTCATGAAGACTCTACAGAGAGTACAGTGTTAAACTTCACAGCAGCCTCGAGGGGTTTGGGACTTTAAACCCTAATCATATAAGCAAAGCTGGTTCTTTTTAAATCACTTTTACAAATATCGTTGCCTTGCTATGAAGCATAACTTTTTTGGCTAAGGCATCCTCTGCCCCGCTAGGACCTCCCCTAGCTTCAAACGTAGGATGCAATTGTTGAATATCTAAGTGTGAAGTGGAAAATAAATAATTGTGCATATATCTTTGTTTTAACCTGATAGAAAAATAATAAAAATAATGGGACATTTCATGTGTCGGGGTTCATTTTCTTTCAGTCTGTGAACAGCCAGGGGGTAATTTGACTCACATAGGAACCTGATCCTCAGTTGCTTTAGTCTCTTGTTTTCTGAGTGGTTGAAGGTGCATTTTGGGGTGGTGGGGCATTTCAATAATTCAGGAGGTCCAGCTTGCCTTTTACCCATCTCATGTTATGATCTGCCATACAGAGGGGTAGCAACAGCTCTGTGTTTTTATCACCTGAAACCTCATAAGTGGTGAGTAAGGAACATAGCCAGTTTAAATTTGCATGACTAACCTTGACTAGCTTTTAGGACATATTTCAGAAATGTATGCAATCATGTGATTTTCAAGCCCCTTTTTCATAGTTTAAGGATCAGTAACTCACCAGTGTGTGTGGTGGGGTGTTTTCTAGACGGCAGTCCTGTATTTTTATTTTTAATAAATGGTCTAATGATTAAAATTTTAATCTGATATCTTCACCTAATAGCATGTTGGCCATAGGTCTACATGCTAGCTGTTCATTGTAAGACGATGTGTAACATTGTTCATTGTAAGACGACATGTCTTACATTGTTTTATTTTCAGTTCAGTTTTCATGTCCAGTTCAGAAACATCAAAAACAAGGTTCAGTTGAACTGCTGACTAAATTGCTCATAGCTTGTGCATATCTACCTCTCATCATTTTCTTACCAGAATAACTGTCTCTAGTTCTGGAAGTGCATCAGCCATTGTTTTTTCGTAGGGTTTATAACTGGA
>JAABNY020000035.1:2865663-2898369 GCA_015164015.2 Brevimyrus niger
TGACCACTGGTGCAGTAAAGTCGAGTTCATCAGCAACATTGGTCCCAAGAAAGGTATCTACCGGTCTGCTCCTTCTACGCTTTCGGTCATCATAAATGCTGTCATGGTACGAATATGAAACATATGAGTGACCAGCCCAAAGTCTCTAATGCAGGTTCATTTGTTTTATTTGCTGGGCAGGTCTGGTCTTAGACAGGCTACTGAGAGAAAGCTCTCCACTGAACGTTCTGGAGCTGGGAACGCACTGCGGGTACAGTGCCATCCGCATTGCCCGCTCCCTGCCCATCGGTGCCCGGCTCTACTCTGTGGAGATGGACAAGAGTAATGCACTTGTGGCAGAGAAGGCCATTCGACTTGCCGGTTTTGATGATGACATGGTGAGATCAGCCATTGTTTTTGAAAGGGAACCATTATATACTATATGGGCAAAAGTATTGGGACACCTGGCCGTTACACCTACAGGAAAGTGTGTAACCTCCCATTCTAAATCCAGAGGCATTGATGTGGATTTGGTTCTCCCTTCGCAGCTGTTACAGCTGTCACTCTTCTGGGAAGGCTTTCCATAAGATTTTGGGGTGTGTCTCTGGGAATTTTTGTCCATTCATCCAGAAGAGCAATCAGGCACTAATGTTGGACGTGAAGGCTCGCCATCTTCATTCTAGTTTATCCCAAAGGTGTTTGATGGGGTTGAGGTCAGGGTTCTGTGTGGGTCAGTCAAGTTCTTACATACAAGACTCATCTAACCATGTCTTTATGGACCTTGCTTTATCCACTGGGACACAGTCATGCTGGAACAGAAAAGGATCTTCCCCAAACTGTTCCCAAAAAGCTGGAAACAATCGTCCAAAATGGGGTTAATGCCAGAGGAAATCTGCAGTCATTGAGTCCACAGAGCAGTGACAACCTTTACACACTATGCACCTCCGCACTCTGCAACCCTGCTGTTACTTTATGTGGTCTGTCATCCGCTCTGTTACTTTATGTGGTTTGCTTATCCTTTCACATTTTTTTGTAAACCTGACTGCATAGCTAGGTGCTTGATTTTATTACCCTGTGGCAATGGGTCTGAATGAAACATTTGAATTCTATGATATAGTGCAGATATGCTTCTGTGTGCGAAAAGCACAGCAAACACACATCCAGTGTTACTATATTCAGAAAGATTAATAGCACTTCTGTTCCACATCCATTAGAACTGCCGTCTGTATATCCAAAAGTTACAGACATCTGTGCTATTGAGTGGGTCAGCTTTCAGCTTTCGATCTTGTTCCATAAGCAGTAAGATGCTTCTGGGTCCTTTTTGTCCAGGTGGAGTTAATTGTGAGCACCTCAGAAGAGGCCATTCCCAAGCTGAAGGAGGAGTATGGAGTGGAAAGACTCGATTTTGTTTTCATGGACCACTGGAAGCGCTGCTACCTGCCAGACCTCCAGCTCTTAGAGGGCAGCGGCTTGCTAAGTGAAGGCACCATCATTCTTGCTGACAACGTCATATTTCCTGGGGCCCCCAACTTTCTGCGGTACGTCAAGCGCAGTGGTTTGTATAAGTGCCTCATGCACCGCGCCTCACTGGAATACATCCGCGGCATTAAAGACGGCATGGCTGAGCTGATCTACCTGGGGGCCAAATGAGGGATCTATAGCACTGCCTTCTGCAGTGTGTTCAGTGAGCAGACTTCAGCTCTTGTTGCCCTTTAAATAACGAGAGGTGTAGTGCTGAGACCTCACTTTCCCCACACAAACACAGCCGGGCTCATCTGTTAAACCCCCCCGTAAACTCACAACATCACAAAGGCCAACAGAAACCACTGACCCACTGTTGTCATAAAAAAAAAACATTTTCAAATGAATAAGTCATATAAACAAAGGAAAATTTTACAGATTCCTTTATTAATGTTTATAGGGCACTGTAAGATTAAAACAAATATTCTCAGTGTGAGGGATAAATACTTTAAACTGTCATTAAAGACAACTGAATTAAATACAGTTTGGTTTGTTTGATACTACCGTATTTAATAAAAAGTTCATTTTCTTCTGTTCTTTATTCGAACAAATTGATATTTACATAGCACCAAGGTGCACAGTTCTTACATGATAGAAGCGTGATGTGGCCAGTATATCAGCTGAGCTTTGCTTGTCGCAAATAGTTCAACATTTTCCTCAAGAGGGCACAAAGACATCTGGATTTTCTTGAAAAAGGTATGACCTGGTTCAAAGTACATCTTAAATCACAACATCAACGAGTGGTATAACATTAATGGAACAGAGTTAATTTTTCAGCCTGCTGTTGCAGCCATAACCTCAGTGCATAATCATCTGTCTTTAATGTTGTAGATACAGAGAAGAGAGATAAGTGCTGCAGTCTTGTATCCCACTTGAAGGATTGTTACCTGGTAAACATGTACTTTGGACAGTGGAAAAGCACGGTATCCTGGCAAAGGCCATTGAAAACATTCAAGTGAATGAATTGGCTCTCACAGCTCAAAAATCAGCAAATGGCCAAGCTGACTTGAGAGAATGACAGAACTACTCTATATCATCCACTGGTCCTGATCCTGGTCAGCCCCTTCCATATCCACCTACAATGTAGAGAAATTGATACAGAAATAAAAGTTCAAGACTAAGTGTTTTCATCATAGCATGTTCTCATAGCATTCACTAGACTTTTGGATTTATGTATTTGCCTTAGCTTGTTTTGAAGTGCACTGCTTCCTCCTCTCAAAGGACTTTTAGTTCCATATTGATTGTGAATGCTTAAATTAATAAATAACTCTGGTAGGTAGATTAAGTAGATTCAGTTTGTGTTCCAAGGTACCACTGTACCACGCTTCCCATGTGCATATAAACCCTTTCTGCATAACCAATTCATTTGCTACATGTAACTAACAGAGATTCTCTCACCACAAATCATTCATTCAAACTATCTACAAAATTCCTCACCTCATTGATCTCCCCATCATCTGGAGACTCATTGTAGTCATTCATCTCATCCATGTCCTGCATGTCTTCATCATCTTCTGAGTCTTCCTCACTGTCTTCTTCGTCTTCATCATCCTCCTCCTCCTCCTCCTCAAATGTCTGCAGGTACAGCATGTGAATAACAGGGAAAAAATCCACTGTCCACTGCAATCGAAAAGTGTGCATTTCAAATGATAAACAAACTTAATACCTCAAAGACTGGTTTCCCAATGGGCATCAAGTTGTTATCCTTTTCCGCGATACTTTGTAACTGATCAGAAAGAGATGCCGATAGAAACATACTAATTAATACAAATTTATTACCCATATTTTCTTATGAAACCATTAAAGGTTTAAACATACCCAGGTTTGGTGCTGCTGCTCTTGCTGCTGGAGTTCAGTTTCATCCACACATGGTCGGTCCAGGTTAAACCACAAAGAGTCTGTCATGCGAGGGAACAAAGATGGAAAGAGTGTAGACATCCTGTGGAGACAAATGGGAGCAAACAGTTATAGTTATTCCTGAGCTTTCCACCTCTATCACAGTCACACATTCAAAAACAAACAGCGTTAATCTTGATGAGGTAATATAATAATAATTTAATATATAATATGTAGTTCCCTCATTTAATTCATTAACCAGCTTTGTACTTTAGTTTTGTTTTATAAACTAATATAGTTAATTACAATAACAGGTTAACTCACGCTACCGATGCCGTAAATCACCATAAATAGCTAGCCAACATTTCGCTAATATCGCACGACGGCGTACCGTTGAACTGCCACTAAACAGTCTCACCAGTTCAGAATGTAGCGTTATGTATCTCATAATACGTCCATCAGAGCCAAGAACAACATCGGAAGTGAGAAGGGATGAAGAGAAAGCAATTACCTGAGACTTATGTTACCAAGCCACTACTCCCGCAAAACGGAAGCTTTCAAACTGTCTCTAAGCGGAAGTGCGTATTCTGTGTTTTTGCACGTGAATGACCGTTTCCGGTCTGAGGTGTGTCCGAATAGCTGCGTTTGAGTGTGTTGTGGTTAATGTGAAGTGTATCGCTATCCCAAGTTTACGGCTCACTTCTAGAGTTGCCACTTTTAATTTGAATAACTTTTTTTCTTGAGGGGCCGATGAAACCATTTTTGCAAATATTTTATGTTAATATTTGTAAGGACTCCCTCTTACTTATATTTGTCCTGACGCGGACGCAGTTGCACTCACTCTGGACTGTTGTCTGCTGTTATCCGATTCTATGTTAAATGCGTTTTATTCTTTTTGCTTTAACGAGTAAATATAGACCTACATGGTATAACCTAATTATAATCTATTATAAAACCTAGCCCTAATATGTCCGAAGGAATGTAACCATTTTACTTGAATTTGGACAGCCTAACACTGACATTTCTGTTTTTTTCAATTTGTATATTTCATCCATTTTTGCTGTCTGCAGAAGTCCCTGCTGTTAATCAACGATTGCTTTAAACTCCAAGCATGATTATTTGAAGGTGCTAAGTAATTAGATCGATGAGCTTCGTATTTCTGTTACCAATGAAATAAAAATATAGACGTGGTCAATCGTCGTTGTCTTTTACCCCTTTTAATCCATTTACGGACACGGGATAAACATGACCAGGAAGAAAAAGGAATAGCAGTAGAAGGAAATTAACCAAATTAAGTTTTATTTGAAGCTACGAAATTGTAAATCAAATATACAGTTTCACAGAAACCTGACACAATTTGTGTCCCGGGAAAAATATACATTTTTTGGGACAATTGCTCAAAAAGAACAATACCGGGGAAACCGGCAAAGGTGGCCTCCGGAGCACGAACCCGGTATTTCTATCAGTTGCCAACTCTCACGCTTAGGCAAGAAAGCTTAAGGCAAATCTACATTATTGCATCATAAACCTAAAATTACCTACACCGAAAGCGTTGTGGTATTTTGCAAACCCTACGGCCTGTTTACAACATAATAAAACACGTAAATGCGTGTGCAAACTTGTTTCGAATTTAAAACGTCGTGCCAGCCAACTGACCAAAGTTGGCAACCCTGTTTATATCTAGAAGTAGATTTTCCGATTTGTTCACATTTTTGTAGTTTTGTTTAATATATATGTACCATTCAGTAGTTTGTTTATTATGTACACTATTAAATGCTATCAATCAACATGTTACTTGAACTAGAGTTAGTTCGGAAATCAGAGTTCTTCGCAGCCCTCAACAAGAAAATCGGTTTTGAATTTACAGTAAAAAAACGTCGTGTTATAATAACCATTATAGTGTACTTTGCTTAATTGTAACAGTCCTGACCTATAAGTGCTTCCGACCTGGTAATATTGTTTTCATACAACATTCACTCCGCGATTAAAGCAATCCAAGGATAAGATGGGAACTATTCGTTAAACTTAACGTCTGACCTTGCTCTGACACAAAATCGAGACTTTGCCCTCTCGTAGCACACTCAAGGGATATATGTACCTTGTTTTCTAGCAGCAGTTCGGGAGAGAGAAAATACGTGCTTACCTGACTTACCGCTTCTCTAAAATATATTTATATTTGGAATAATTCCTGTGGAATATTTAGTCATTTGAGTGTTTCAGCTGTAGTGAAGATCGGTTAGCGTTCAGGTTTCTGCAATTCAGAGACGAAGGTATGGCTCTTATTTAACATTTTTCGAAACGTTACGTTTTGTATTAACAAGTCGTACGCATGCATGAAACAACTGACATTTTGTGTTTTATAACCCGTAAAACTACTGTTTCAGTTATATGTTGTGGGGGAATGAACTTGGATAATGAAAGACTATGTAAATTAGGTAATAGTGCGGGAATCTTAAATGTATGCCGTGTTGTCAAAATGTATTATCCTGAAAGGTTGCGGACTTTTCTAATTAAATTGACTCAAGTATTATTTTAAATGTATGCATGATTTATCCATCGCTTACTTTTTATTTGTTTCACCTGTCAGTATGGATAAGACTTGTAGGTATGGACAGAGAAAAAAAAAATCCAATAAAGTGATGCACTCTAATATAATAGGTCCAGTGTTTGTAATCGCTTCAACCTTGTAACAGGCCTTTCGTACAAATGAGGAGACAAAACAGTTCATGCTGAAAAGCTGTGTTTTGCCCCTGCAGAGCTATGTTATCTGTAACCTTCTTGCTGGCCTTGGTGTCCATGGCTGTATCTCAGAAGGACCTGCTGAACATGTGCATGGATGCTAAGCATCACAAGACAGAGCCGGGGCCAGAAGGACTCCTTTATAAGCAGGTATGCGACTGTCCCCGCATACCACAGTGCACGAGGCCCGACATACACGCTTTTACTGTCTGGCCTGCATTCATTATGGGTACAAATGTCAAACCTCACTTTATAGTTTGAAGCTAGCATGTAAATATCAGTAGTTTAAATAATTATAGAGGAACATCTTCCTTCTTTTCTAAAAATTTGTTTAAGGAATGAATATTGCCCGGATTTTATATTTGGTGCTTCAGACGAGTGGCCTGGAATTATGTATGTGGCGTTTATTGTCAGCCAGAGTACGTTGTAATAACAGGAGTGACTTCTGGGACTTCTTACCTTTCCACGCGTAACTTTTTATTTTCCTCTCTCGGTTTCTGTTTGTCTGGTTATTGGGAATATTGGATATACTGTGAAAATGTTGTTCTTTGTACACCTGAGCTTGTCTACTCCTGTGGCTATCTGCTCTTTATGTTAATATCACCTTCAGTGCTCACCCTGGAAGGATAATGCCTGTTGCACAGCCAACACTAGTGAAGAGGCTCACAGTGACAACTCCTACCTGTACAACTTTCAATGGAACCACTGCGGGATTATGTCAGAGGCCTGCAAGAAGCATTTCATCCAGGACACCTGCCTCTATGAGTGCTCCCCTCACCTCGGGCCTTGGATTCAGATGGTAGGTGGCTAATAGCAATAATAACACAGAATCATTCAAGACTAATCCAGCAGGTGGTGATGTAACCTTTGTGTCTACAATTCTGGAGTACCCACTGAAAGTAACATGCAAAGGTTTGGATTGACACATGAAGGTGAAGTAAAGCAAGAAATTAAAAAAATAAATGTGGAAGAGGTCAGGAGCATGGGATTCATGCAGGTCCAGCACAGTAAATGCAGGAATGGTCAGCTCTACATAGTATTTTTTCACTGCATGTAGTATTAACTGTATTGCAGATTTGATACTTTTATTGGCCATTTGTCCCAGAACCTCCAGAATTTGGTTTTCAAATATCCCCTTTTTCTCACTGTGAGAAGTAAACATATGAGGGCGAGTGAAGCTAGACTTCGAAACACTCCGCCAGCCCTGTGAATCAAACCAGCAAAAACCCTGCAAACATAGTCTCAGACTTCTAGCCCACAGAAGCACGCAGCGCCCTTAATGTCTATTACTAATGTCTGCCATTCTGATGTCACCCTGTGCTTTGTACTGGGTGTGACTGAATGAGTAAGCGCTGAAGCACATTAAATTCTGAATTTAAAGGTGAAGATGATCATCGCTGAGAAAAGGATAATGTTATATGGAGAATCACTTCCTTAATCTCCTTAATCCCCGCAAGGTTGACCAGAGCTGGCGAAAGGAGCGGATACTGAATGTGCCTCTGTGTCGAGAGGATTGTGAGACTTGGTGGGAAGACTGTAAGGATGACCTCACCTGCAAGGAAAACTGGCATGTCGGCTGGGACTGGACTACAGGTTCACTATGCTGGCATCCATTCAAATGTCAAAATGATTCCCATAAGTCGGGGTTTCCCAGTCTGGTCCTCGGAGATCCCAGATAGTCCACGTTATTGCTTCCTCCCAGTTTCCAGCAGGAAGCAAAAAACATGGACTGTCTGGGGATTCCCAAGCACCAGATAGGAAAAACACTGCCATTGGTGATTGGCGACTTACTTCAAGGGGCTGTAAAGTATTCTGAAGTGTACCTTTGAAAAAAGAAAAGACAAAAATTCTGTTTCAATCTGCAGGTAGAAATAGGTGTCCCTCTGGTTCCATGTGCCAGCGGTTCAGCAGTGTGTTCCCCACGGCTCAGAACCTGTGTGAGAAGATCTGGTCCAACTCATACAAGTACACCACCTACACCAAAAGCAGCGGCAGATGCATGCAGATGTGGTTTAGCGAAGGGACAAACCCTAACAAGCAGGTGGCTGAATATTACATCAGAAATGTCTCGCCGATCACGGTGGCCACCCCTGCACTCTTATTTGCAGCATTATTACTGACACTGTTTTTAAAATAAATTTCTTTATCCATAAATCACACAGAAATCATGCAGTGTCTCACTTTTTCCACATCTTCTATGAACAAATTTTGGCATTAAATGATTCAACATATCTGTCTTTCCTGACTGATACCCTTGCTTTATATTTGCCAGTGTATCGAACTGTGAATGTCCTGTTCTCAAGCTTCCTGCATGGGGAGAGATTATATCATGAGCAATGTCACAGTCGCTTCAGGAGCACAGGCGAGACACATAATTAATTTCCTGAGCCTCATACTTTGCTTAGTCTCTTAGCTTCTGTGATATGTATCATTCATTTATGCCACTATCCACATCAATGTGCAATATGTGTGATTGTACGCACAGTTATCTTGTTATTGTATTGTTTTGATTTGTCTATTTTGGGGGTGTTGCAACAAGTACATTTCCCTGGCGTGGTCTTATCTAGCTCCTGAAATCCCTCTGAGATGTCTAATTAGTTTATCATCTTTCCATCGTAAACATGCAAGTATGACCAGTTGTACCATTAAAACCAAATTACAACATCTGGGACTGTGTAGGACAAAGAAATAATAAAAAGCTTTTCCGTGTGTGAGATGCCAGTGGCCTATATGGATAATTATTAGGTTCCAGTTTCTACTCGCAGACTTTTGTGGAAACAGCGGAGAACCCTGATACCAATGCCGTCCACTTATGCATTGACACTGGAAAATCAAGTCTCGAAATACCATGATCGTGGATCTCTTAGTTTTTACTCTTTGTTCACAAAGAGCTCTCTTGTCTCTTTAATGACTGCACAAGTGACATAGTCTGGTAGACAAGCAGTGAGCTCATCGTGTTTAGATCATGTCACACTTTCACCTGTGATTTCTGAGGCCCACAGAATGCTGGCAGGATGTAAGTGTGGCCTAGTGTGAGCAAACCAGAACAGTCCCTCTTCGCAATTTCTGTAAAAGGACATTCCCTGACTTTTATCTTGTCACATCTGAGCATGTAATACTATCAGAATAAGAAATAATTAGTTTTTTATTATGGCTGCTTTCCACTGATAATTTTTACTGTATGACGGCACACAGACTAAGTGTTGTGTAAAAATGTTCTCACTGTTTTGGGGTTTAACTTTCACAGTCTATTTGTCTCACTTTTCCCCTTAAGCTCACTACAGAAAACAGAACACTATTACATGGAACTTCTCTAAAATTAATTTTCAGATGCTTAATTAGAATATGTTTTGTACACTGTAGGTTTTACTTGACAGTGAACATAACTTAGTATATGAGTTTTTTAACAGAAAAAAAGATACAAAATCTACATGGAAATATACATTATATAACATAACATTATTGAATACATGTCTACAATTACAATTAGAAAGTCACAGATTGAACCTACGCAATACCAACAAAGTGTTTATTTTGTGGTCAGTAATGTAAAACATAAAATACATATTTCGTTAAATCAGGCGAACCTTGGGGAGGGGGTGATCTGGCTCTTTAATTGCCCAGATCGAAAAACCCAGTCACCGAACAGGAAGTTTCTCAGCAACTTTTTTTTTTTTTAATTTGAAACGTAATTGAAAGGAAAAAGCTCTAAAGTAGACGTGGAGGGTAGGATTTAGTAAGAAAAGCAAAATGTATTCTTTAACGGACTTTTAAATGAAGGCACGTTCAATGCTTGGGCAGCAACGACCGTTTAAATTTCAGAACGGACCACTTTTTTAAATTTATACAGGAGCCTCACTTCAGGAAGATAAACAGTCGTTTTCATGTCGGCAGTAGCCGCTCGCTGTGATAGTATCAGCCTTTTTAGTAATGCAGATTTAATCGGGAAAGGCATCGATTTCGTATACCGCTGTTCGCTATGTAAAACTGAATATGCTTAACTCTGCTATTAATTTGGTGGTAAATTCTGACGATGGAAACCTAGAGCGTTTTCCGGGCTTTTGCTGGCTAGACCTCCGAAGGCTTCGGACGCAACTCACCATAAGAGCTTCAGAATTGCCAATGCTGGAAAACGGGATACAATCCTTCCATTTGAGTGATCACTGGGAGTGTGGGATTTATAAATCGCGAAAGCCTCGACACTATGCTTAAAATAAATGTATCAAGTTATATCCAACCTATGAAGAAAGCATTGCCTCAGATAGTTCTCATTTTTATTTTCAGTCGACGCATGTTTAGTTTCGACAGAAATTATTAAGCTTATTACAATAAGCGACCGATCTGCTCGTCATTCTTTTAATTTGATGGATTTCATTTAGGGGACACGAGCCAGCTTGCTTGGGGTTAGTTGACTACGGTGCATCTTATGTGAAAGCTCATTTTAATGCTTCGGTGTTTGCACTGTATTTACATAGCTTGTTAGCTGGCTGGCTGCATTATTTCCGTGGGAAAAGGGAGCAGTAGGTCCTTGGCCGGCGAACTTTCAGGAACTCCCCTGGAACAGCGAAAAAAAGTTAGTTGCCATTTTCTTTTTGGATTCTCCGGACGCCGATCCAGCCCTCGGCGGCTCCGGCTCTTTGCTTGAGCTGTACGGGAGGTGGGTGCGGGCTTCTCCCGGGTCCGGCCGCAATGCTCCCGGGCGGCGCGCTCCCGTTGTGGTACCAGCGGGATCTGAGTCGCGCGGCGGCGGAGGAGCTGCTGGCTCGCGCCGCACGAGACGGGAGTTTCCTCGTGCGGGACAGCGAGAGTGTAACCGGCGCCTACGCGCTCTGTGTCTTGTGAGTATATTTTAATATAAAATCCTCAACGGTGTCGTTTTTTGTGACAGTTTCATTAAACCACATGGAAGTTCTCAGTAAACTGTTAGAAAATGACACCCTATAAAAAACTTAGGTAGATATCGTAGCGTAAGGGAGGACAAAATTATTTTCTAAGCCTTCAAAGTGATTCGATCGCCTCAAGTACGTTTTCACGCAGGTCACGTTTGATGAGCCAGCCGAAGGCCGTACATTTTACGGGCTCCTCATAAGTTAATTATAAGAGTTTATCAACGCATTTCAGGTTGCAGGACATAGTGTCCCATTATGTAGACTCAATAGCCTTTACCATTACTGTCACAATATGATACTGCCCTAATCGTGCTTATTTTACCTTTGATATTTATTATTAATGCACAATAAAGAAGAGCGAATAGAAGCTAAGCCGTAGCCCAACTTAGCGAAGTGGTTGAAGTTATCGAAAAAACATAGCCGCACAGGTTAAGTTCATTTATGGCTTTTGAAAGGGCCAGTTATTAAATACATGCTAATAGCTGCCTTCTCTTGTTTCAAACCAAGAGCAATGTCCCTGGATTACACATGATTCTAATAAATAAATGTCACTTTTTGACAAACTTACTACCTAAAATTTGATGAAATATTGAGTGATTCACAGTCAGCCGACAGTGGATTTTAAAGCCGGGTAGCCTTCAGTAAGTGAAGGATGACCGGAGTGACGTGACACACGGCCTCCACGCCGTCAGAAGCTAAATCCAGAATAAGCCAGTTCTCGTAGGTGGTCAATCGTGCACATTCGCCTGTACGCTGGAGTTGTTTGAATGATGGGAATCAAATGAGGCTTTCCTGAAATACAGTCGAGTCATTGTGACGAACTGATGCAGGAAACGACTGCATGATGTTTGTAAGCATGGTTTTAACCGTTTTTCCTTTAATCAGTAGTTGTTCACATTCAAACATAGACTTTCTTTATACATCAAAAGACTTATACCATCATACTTTGCCTCTGAACTTACTGAAATGTACTGTCTTGATATTTCCAGCAGTGACGGTGAGCAAGTTTTTCTGAATTCAACTGACTTGTCAGAGTGTGTTTCTTCCGTTTCAAAGTGAAACAGTCTGTCCAAATAAAACCTTTCATTTTTTGGATGTTTTGCCTAGTGTGAGCTTTTAAGTGCTTTTCTGCTGTTGCATATTTAAATGGTAATAAAAATGTTTTAGATTGTACTTTTTGATGATATGTTTTGCTTTTATTGTTTAAGATGTCCCATCCAATTTTTTATATACGGGGAAAAAAATAGAGAAATCCTGCATATGTTGCTCATAGTGTTTGGCTTCTGTATGGAAACACCATATGACCTCATGACATGAGAGTCAGTGTTAGTATATGACAGGCAGCAGGCTTTTGTGGGAGTGTAGCTTGGAGATTGTCCTGCTGTGGAGTGTTTCTACCTGATTTAAGACATTTTTTGGGAGGTATCCCAGATGTCGGTGATGTGGCCCTATCTTTCATCGGAACATTAAGGGTTAACACATAGTTTCACTTTAGAAACTTTAATCTTTTTACTCGGCCAAGTTACACACAGTTTAAAGTCTTAGACTGTCTGCAAAGTTGCTTGCCATTGCCTAAAATGCATATCTGAACATGTCTGCACGTGTACCATGCAGCAAAGGCATTTTTAGATGTTGATCATAATTTAGTGTGCTTGTCACTCTTAAAGGGAGGTCAGCATCGCACTTGCCCTTAGGACATACCGCTGAGCGAGTCCTTTGCCCCCTTAGGATTTTATGTCTGGCACATGTGATACGTGTGATGTCAAGCCAAAAGAACGCAAAGCTGCAAGGAGGGGCAAAATGGAGCTTGGAGGGGTGTCACATGATAAAAGTTGTTTCAGACATGTGGAAAATCATACGATTAGTCAAGTCACACATGGCTGTAGTAATTTGAGGAGGGGCTCACTGAGGTTTTCATAAACTTGTTTCTGTCCCAGGAATGACACTATAGGGAAATTTTGACTTTTGGTGCCTCATTCCATTTTAGTCTACCTCTCAATGACATAAAGAGCTTAGGACCTGCATATGGGGTTTTTGTGAAATTGCTATTGATATGGCTTGATAGTGAGTCCTGTACTGCTGCGCAACATAGCGTGACTTTCAGCAGTTAATGTAATAATTAAGGATAGACTCATAATATGCAGGGCCCATGAGGCCCAGGTGTATCGTCCATAAACAAGATATTGAGTTGCTCCAATAGAATTTACAGCCGTATCAGTGCAATCTGTTAGGATGCATGTGCTGGTGAAACAAATGTATATGTATGACTGTTTGGAAGGGCTTGGTTGGGTTTGTTTTTGGCCAAGCAACAGCTTGCTATAAGGCTGTAATTTAATAGGGGTATACAGAGAACAGCTGTGATGGGTGTTGCATACAGTTATTCTCTATTGCTTTAAAGGACATTTTATAGCTTCACAACCGTTATTTTTTAACCCAAATAACCGATGTTCCTAAACATCTTAGTGGGTACTGTTTGTTCGCAAGTAAATGAATAGCTTTAAAAACACTTTGATTGCAAATTGCTAAAAATGGAAATGCATAATTTTATGAAACGTGTTGATTTTATGTAGTTAATCTATGATTTGGATAGTGCTGAGCAGGCTTTTTTCCCCTTCAGTGTCCTGTGCTGTGTTAGTGGATTAACTGTCATTTCCTCCATTTGTCATTCTGGTACTATAATTTTTCCTGGTACATGTGTGCTCTGGTTGATCAATAACTGTATTTATGAGACTGTATAATGGTCTCGTGTCTGAGTAAAATTGCTGCTGCGCTCTGGCCCTGGAAACAGTGGTGGGAATTGAACTATCTATGTGTGATAAGGAACTTTCCCATCGAAGTTCAGGACCTATTTCCTGGGCTGTCACAACCGGAAACTTTTGTAGTTCCTGGTGTGGCTTTCTCATCTCTTATGCAAAATAAGCATGGACATTTTCAGATGCTGAAGTATGGAGACGCAAGCAAAAAATATTCATTAATGTAATAAATGTCCCTGCAGATGTAACATTTTGCTCCGCTATTTCTCTTTTCCCTGCATTTCAAAGTTAGTACTGTTACTGGAGGTAAACGAATCACCAAGTTTTTCACTATAAGCCCCACCCCAGTAGTTTGTGGTCAAATGAAAACTACCTAGTCCTGAGTGGGAATTAAAAAATAGTTCCAGAACTACTATGGGATCAAGTTATAGTGATGGAACACAAAAGAAGTTTCCTGATTTCTGACAAAAGTCCTGGTTCCAGAAAAAAAAGTTATTTTGGTACGAAAGCACCTGTTGTAGCTCTGAATAGAGCTCACTCAAAAACCCAGGAGTTTTGTTCTGCAGAGAAGTTTTAGAGCATAATGAGAAGGTGACTGATTTTTGTATTACCATAAATCTGAGGGCCTGTCAGAGACTGAATGAAGTTTCAATGGTGTCAGTACACTGAGTTTATCACTATGTTGAAACAGATGGAAACTGATGGTGCTGGACCCACACTTATGGGAGCCTGTGAGTTCTAGTAGGTTAAATAATTTCAATCTTTCTATATTTTAAGTTTTCGTTGTATTTGTATGATTCTATTGAAACATTTGAGAGGTGATGCACAACAGAGTGAATGGGTGGGGGAGATCAGTTCTGGGTGCTGTGTCACAAGAATGGCCTGTCCACAGAAAGTGACCTGTTGCTTCATTTTGCATTTATATTGTATATATTCATGGAGGTACTGACATCTTGTGTATCTGTGGAGCCGTAGTGATTTGGCATGTTAATTGCCTATAATGTTTCTTTATTGAGGTTTGTCTAATTGAGCGAGTTGGTGATTTCTTTGTTAGGAGGCAACGTGTGGCTAAACAGGGTAAGCGTGTGTGCCTGTGATTGGATGGTCACTGGTTCGAACCCGATGTTGGCTCATTAGTCATGTGGGTTGGCCCTTGAGCAAGGCCCTTAACCCCCAGCTCCATGAGTGCTGCTGCAGGTGGCTGCTGTTTGCTGCCAAACATGCTCTCACCTACCTGTCATGGAGAGCTGGGGTAGATGAGATTGGGTCGGCAAAAAGAATTTCCCCATGAGGATCAATAAAGGGTTGTTAATATTATTGGACAACTTTAAACTTTGACAGTTCTCCCATTCAGCAGTATTGAACATTGTAGCCCTGAAGCTTAGGTTAGGAATCACAGAAAGCCTTCATCGACACATGATGTTCTGATTTTAGTTCTGGTCAATGATCTGTTACAAGCAAACTGTTGTTCTGGGCTTTTCCAGCACTCGATCCAACCCCGTCATTTAGATGCCTGCATGGGGCACTATGGGATTGGAGGTTTCAGCTAAGAGAGAGAGATTGAAGAAGTCTTGTGCTCAGTTTTGTCCTAGGAGCTTAATGGTTAGACATGAGAGAAACATGCAGTAAGTAGGCAGGCCTATGCTGGAATATTGCTTCAGTTTATTCTCTTATTGTAGTTTGAGGACAAACAAGCTGGCCCAAGTCACTTTCCATGGGTTTAGGGTGTTAACTTTGCTTCCCCCCCACCCACTCCTATTTATTGACCATAAAGAGCTTTTAGCTCGATCTGCTCAAGGAGCTGGAAGTTTGCAGAAGTCTTAGACAAGCGGTTTTTGAAAGGTCAGTGGGAAGATCCTGGAAGCTTTCCACTTTAGCTTTATTGCTACTGGACCTTTCCCTATGCCTTTTGTCCCTGTCCAGTTGGCCTGCACACAGGACACTTTACAGGGAGGGTTGAACTTTGTGCAAGAGAAGAGACTCGTGCATTTTTGTCTCTGATGTCTCTCAGCACACAAAGGAAAGCCACTAAATTACTAGCCTTTTGAGGGACATAAGTTGTTAATGACGCAGAAAGTTTTTTAAATGGCTGATCTAAGATTGTCCTGTGATTATACATAACAAATCTGGAAATGAGTAGTTGTGTAACATTTTGGCTTCTCTGTGTTGGTACTATAGGACAGAACTAATGCTGAATAATCAGTATGCAGCTGGTGTTTGCAACAGCTTTGAGTTGTTCACTGCTATGCCAACTGTTCCTTTTCTGAAAGTACCATATTTCATGATAACTCTATATGTGATTATGGACAGAATGTGGCTTCAAGGTTTTTCTGTGAAAGCAATATCTAGTTGAGAGTGGGGAAGGAGTGGGTTGTGTGTCATAAGGTACATGAACTGTGAAGTCAACCTATGTAGCAACCCAGATGCCCCTTAAAAGTGTCCCCAAAAAGAAATGGTGAACTAACCAGAATGGAAGCTCGTTCCCTTGTAACCGTGAGCAGAGACGTGCACTTTTATTTGAAAAGATCAGTAGAGCCCAGATGCAAATTAAATTATGGTAAGAGAAACATTTCCAGCTCTAGGCTATGCCTCACTGCAGCCATCAAAGCTCAGCTGAAACGCTGCAGCTGGCCTTTCTGTTCTGCATCATGGATTTCTTTAACTGCCTCTACCTTGCAGAAGGTATTGAACGCTAGAGCTGTGTTGTTTACACAGCAGTGGAGGCAGCCTAAAGGCCCTTATTTTGGCTTCTGTTACCTTTTTTTTTTTTTTTTAATTGTTCCGGAAATGGGCAGCTTAGGTGTTGGATGGATTGTCTTTGACCTCAGTCACTATGGTTTGAATTATAGCTTGGTCAGATGTTTGGGAAGATTGTAGTACTGGTCTGTACCTTGGTGTTGATCATGAAGTGGAGAAAAACCTGCCATTAGTTTTAAAAGCAACACTTTTGGTTTTTCACATGAGCTTGACGTATATTTTCATTTTTGATAGGCAGATGTAACATTTTGGTCAACATGTCTGGTTCCTTAAAAACAATAGGCCCTGTTGATATTGAATGGATAAGGTTAGGGGCATCTAATCCACAGAATGAATGTGTGGCCTACTATAATGAGGCAAGTTTTTGAATTAGCATTGAGGTAGCGGAAATGGTATAAGGGATGAGGATGTCTTGAGCGCATCCCTCAGAGTACAAAAGATATTTGTTTTACCCAGAATACAAAGGGTTTTTTTTTCTGGGCATAAACATTTGGAAGAATTGGGAACTGGCTGACATGTTCTGTAGCAGAACAGTTTTAAACCAGCTATGTGGAATACAAAGTGGGGGAGACGAATCCCATAATGGAAGCTTTCCTTTTGGTTTTCTCCATGAAAGAGAATTTCTCTGCCCGTTTTTTTTTTTTTTTTGTGGTCTTCCATTTCCTGTGCTTGGCTGGTGATGGGTACCTGCTTTCACCATGAAGTCGAGTGATAGGAGTGTGGGGGTGGGGACAGATCAGTGGGAATGTGAGGCCAGCTGTTCCCCAGACGTCCCCAGCAACTTGATGGGGTACGAACCATTTCTGCTGTGTCCACCCAGAGCAGAGGTTAGGAAAATTCAATAGCCAGAAAACCATTTAACCAGTTATATGTGGAGCTGGGCGATATGGCCTAAAAAAAATGATTTTTTTCACAATAAATTCGATTTTTGATTTTAATCGATTTTCCCTCCCCTACTCAAAATCAAACTGCAGATGGCAAATAAATGGTTCAAAACAAGTTTTAATTATATTTTGTTTTTCTTTTCACTTGTTAAAGTACAATCTGACAAGCCAAAAAAGATGCTTGTAAGTGAGATGGCAGACGATTGTGAGATCGTAAGTGAGACCACGCCATTGTAAACACTTTTAGAACTTTGTAAAAACTTTTAGCATGTTAATGAATCTCGGCTTTTCCAGAGTATATATGGGCACCATGTCTTTTGCATTATACATCGCGACAGCGTTTATCGCCTTCCTGCCATGTTGTTTGTGAATCCGCTACTGTGTTTGGGTGTGCTGCGCTAATTTACCCATGGAGAACGGTGCATCGCATTAGTTTCGCTTTTAGCACTCGTGTGTAAAATAAGTAATAAAATCGATTTTCAGAAAAACACATCGTCCTGAACTGTAAATTCGAATCAATCGATAAAATCGATTTATCACCCACCCCTAGCACAAGGTCATCCTGACAGCGAGAGCCGTCCAGCTCTCTGATATTTCTGTAGCCTATTGTTTCTTCGTAGAGTGCTCTACTCTGACAAGTGAGCGGTTAATTACACGCGCCATCATGTGGTAGGACAATATTGCCTCTTAATTATTCTGCCATTGGTGCAATTACAATGTATCTAATATTTCTATTTTAAAAAATCGCTATACCTCCATTAAAGAAAAAATTAAATCGTCTTAAAACGTAAATTCAAATTAATCGAAAAAATCTAAAGAATCACTCAGCAATAATGACACAGAATGCACAAGCCAGGAATGCTGGGACACAATAGTTTGCTTGTGCCGTTTGATATATCATTATTTACTTTGAATTTTCTGATGCCAGTGTTCTCTGTATAACTATGAGAAGTTATTTTTTTTGCATGTTTTTTTTGCAGGTGCCCTTTAGCAGCATAATAGTTGCATAAACAAAACGGGCAAAGAAAAACAGGGTTCTTTATCAGTGGTTAATCAGAGGTGTGTGTGTGTGTTTCCACGTACACCTTGGCCTCAGTGAATAGTTGGGATGAACTGTGACTAGGCTCACTGCATCTCTGCTTTGGGAATCTAAGGCACCCAGCAGGCCTGCTGTCACTCTTAAGTGTTAATGTTGGCATTGAGGCCGCCAAACCTGCCATTCACAGCTTGCTCTCAGTCCTTGCCATAGTGATAAAGGAAATAAAGTTTAACAGTTAGGCTGTATAAATGCTGAGGGGAAGCCAGTTTAGAGGGCAGTGCATTTAATAAAAGTACATTTGTTTTCTTTTTCTCCTCTCTCTCTGAGCTGAATGACTCCAGGCCAGGTTTTACTGCCAGCTTTGGCCTGCTTGTCTATAGTTTTGCATTGGAAATACTGAAACGGGGAGCCATGGAGTGAGAGCCAGTTGCTCACGGACAGAGTGTGTTTTTTTCCAAATTGCACATAGGTGTGTGTATGGTGTGGGAGTGTGCCCTGCGATGGGTTGGCACCCCATGCCAAGCTGTTCCCTGCTTTGCACCCATAGCTTCTGGGATATGCTCCTGAATGGGATAAGCGGTTTCAGAAAATGGTTGGGTGGATGGAGGAAGGCTGTTCACTGTTTTCCTTTTCACCGAGTCATTAGTGTTCGCAGTCCATCTCTCAACTGGAGCTACATGGTGCTTGGTGTTCTTTTCAAAATGGACAAGTGTGTTGGTTTAGGCATGTGTGTTTGCATGTCCTTCAAGAGTGGTAGTGGGAGTGGCCTGTAATCCCATCTATGGTGTGATGGACAGCAACAGGTTGGCCTCAGCACTCATGGTCCTGTTTGCAGGGACAGCCATGAGTACCCATCTTTGTTCTGTCCTTTCAAATTTGCATAGTAAGTGATAACCTTACAACACCACCAAGGTTTTACATATTATCATAGTGCCTGAAAGTCTGTTTTATTGATAGAAGTTGTCTTCTATATGTCAATTTCTGCACCCTCTTCTTTTCAGAGTTAGTCTTATTCTAGAGATTCTATGCAAGTCCTTATCCAGTGTATATGATCACTTTGTGACAACCCCCCCCCCCCAACTGACCAGTTTCAAGGCATGCTGCTGCTTCCTGTTTTCAATGTCCAGGAGAATTGGGTGGGGCGGCAAGGTTGTTCGTCTCCATGGAAAAGACTTCCCACACAAAACCATTTGCATTCAGGAGTTCCCCATTTTAAAATGATAGAGCAACTATTTCTGCTGCTAAACTATTCTTCTTGCAATTTCAGTATGATTTTATTAGTTTCTAAACAAGTTTGTGAACTTTCACCAATATTTTTTACTTGTGTTATTGCTGACATTTCTTTAAATAACATTGCCCCTTCAAACAAATAGGATTTGGTTTGCTGTTCCTTTTCAATGTATACATTTTCTAGGTCTTTTATGGTGCTTTCACATCTCAATAGAAATAGTACTATAGGTTTCAAAGCTACATATTAAAGGACTTTAAAAGAAATGCACAACCTCCAGCCTCCATTTTCATTTTTTAGAGTGAAGTGTGGCAGTTTGATTAAAATTGGCCATGTCTAGCTGCCTGTCTCAGGCGAGCCCAAGTGAAATGATCAGACTAGTGATCCTTCATCCCCTGTGCTGAGTGACAGTAGCAGTTGGCAGCTGTGCAAGGCTGGTGTCTGTTGTTTTGTGTTACTCAGAGAGGGGCCAGGTCAGCCAGCTGCTGTTTGGGATGGTGGGTTTACCTACTGTCCTTCACCAGGGTTTGGGCCTATTATTTCTTTGGGGTTTTCATTTCAATGCCCGAACCTCTAGTTCAGTATTATTAGACCCAGTCATAGTCTAAGTTTTTGTATTTATCACTTATTATTTGCCCCAAAGGGTTGCACTTAGCTAATGGACTTCAGACATGCTTTTTCATTATAATTAATTTAATTCTGCTTAATTTAATTCTTAATTTAATTCTCATCTCATTTTGTGCTTTGTTTTTTAATTTGTATTTTTATCAATAGTTTTTTGGGATTTTGTGATTCTAGGATGTACTGACAAATAGTTTGGGTAAACCTCTGTAACTGTTTTAAGGTGCTGAGTACATTTAGCAGTTTATAAGAGTGAGATTGGCCTGTGTTCATGAATACAATAGCATTATGCTGAACCTGACCAGCAATCTATCAAGAAATGACAGTCCAGTGACTGGTCTGTAAGGCTCTGGAATGTGATCAGTATCAGTCTCACTAGGAACCAGACCTCATTTTGTCTGGTATTTTGTCATTCACAGAAGTAGCTCTGTTCCAGCACAGTATCTGTCCATGGAGTTTTAAGTCTTAGCTGACATCACCTTAACCTGATTATTAAAAAAAAAAAAAACATTCTGTTTGTTTCAGTCAATTGTAATAATGAAAAGCCTGTTTCAAACTGTTCAAATAGATTACTGAGCAAATTGGGTCATGTGCATTTCTTCTTTGTGCCTCAAATCAATGAGTCTGTCCCTCTTTTTCTTTCACCATCCCATCGTTAGGTTTCAGAAGCATGTTCACACCTACAGGATTCTACCAGATGATGATGGGTTCCTGGCAGTTCAGGTACAGTGCACTATACACACTCTGGCAAGATTGGGGCCCAGACATGATGTGTGATGGAATTTTGGGTGATGGAATCAGTGTTTTTTATGCTAGCTTTTCTGATTGTGTTCAGTAGAGATCCTCTGTAGTTTGCTTTTTTTAAATCTGAACAAGTATATTTGATATTTCTTTTTGCCTCTGAAGTGATCTAATATGGCTCTGGCACTCTAGAATAGCTCAGGAAGAACGCAAGTCAAAATTTCATCTCTAATGTCAGTACCCTACGAATCAGACTCAGCTCAATCTGATTGTAATAAGAACTAGGCTCTCTGACTGTCTGAATTATTCTGTTTCATCCCTAAGTGTATTCCTGTAAGAACTCTGTGGAAATGGATGATGACGAGAACCTGAGATCTGAGAACCTGAGATGAGATCTCGTTTGTGTGTGTGTGTGTGTGTGTGTGTGTGTGTGTGCGTGTGTATTGTTGTGTGTGCCAGAGGAGGTTTGAGGGAGTGACTTCCTTTTCCCTAGAAGCCACAGGAAGAGCAGGCTTGCACGCAGCCTGTGTGTGTGTGTGTGTGTGTGTGTGGGGGTGGTTGATGGAGATGAAACCACTGCTGCTGTGTGTGGTTTGTCGGTGTGAGCAGGAAACGTGTCGGTCTGCAGGAAGGCCATGCTGCTATGAGAAAGCAGAGCAAGTAACTGCTCTACTGCCGATGGCTGCCAGATGACGCTCTTCTTAGACATGCTCTTGGCGTTTTTTATTGGCCAAATTTAAAATGAAATTTGTGACATTCATCTGAAACTGCGATGGTGTTGCTGTAGTATATTTTAAGGCGTATGAGCACAGTTTCGTCTTCATATTAAAGTAGGGCTGTGCGATATGACAATATATATTGGATGACAAAATGAAAACGTCTATCGTTTCATATTGCGCTCTATCGTTTGTTTCGTGGTCTTGGAAAATACACTGTTTATGGTAACATTTCATCAATTGTATTATGGTTTGCAATGTTACATATTACCACATGGGATATGGCACTTGTATGGAAGTTTTTATTTGCCTTAATTATTTGTACCTGACAGAAGACAATCCACAAATATGTATTCTGATCCACAAATGTTTAACTCTCCACAAATATGTATTTTTACATTTCTGTTGTGTAAAATTGTATCCTCAAAAATACGGAGTGATACGTACACGTGAAACGTGTTTTACACATCTGTGGATCACTTCTTGTATATTTGTGGATTGTTATATTTGTGACATCTTTTAATTTCTGTATTTTTGTCCAGTTTGTAGATATCACAGCTGGAAAACTGCACATAAAGCTAACTTTACTGCAGTAAACACCAAATTTCTCTCAGACCTATCGGGTCATGACTTTCACCTGGCAAAAAAATGCTAGAAATATCGACTTTCTCACATTTAAGCATTTTCCTCTTCATTTACACCCATTATAAGGAAACACACCACTCTCCCTCAATGCATATTCGCTCTATAATTTCAAACAACCTTTGAAATAACAATTGCAAGCAAGTTATTTATCTTCAATAGCCCAGTTGTCTTGTATAGTCACTGACGGTGAATGGACGCAGCGGAATTATTAATAAATATGTTTTAAAACACACACATGAAAGTTTCATTGTGTGCATTTTCCCCTGTACTTTTATGCCTACAGCACACTTCACTGGACATGTCTGTATTGTTTAGGTATATACATATTAGTCTATTAATTTTATCTTGTGTACTTAAAAGGGACACAGTACATTCATGAGTAACAGAAAAGCATTGTGAGTCGGTGCAGAGCTATTGCATTGTATTTTTATTTGTGTTGTGTAAAATTCTATCTACATCTGTACACATTTTGTACATGTGAAAAGGGTTTTGCATATTTGTGGATCACTTGCTTGGGTTTTGCATATTTGTGGATCACGTTACATTTGTGACTTCCCTCCTATTTATTTGCGGATCTATAGAAAAAAAATCGTAAATATGAGCTGCAGCTGTGATGTATATCGTTATTGGCATATTAGATTTTGGTCATATCACACAGCCCTATATTGAAGTGTATTTTTATAGAAAATTTACTTTTTCAGAGGGATGCTTTATTCATTTTCTGTGTGAAGCTTTGCATGTTTTATGTTTTGTTTTACGTTCTATGTGCAGTGCTCATCTAAGCCTATAATTGTACATCCCTATTTGCTGATGTGTGATTTTGTAGCACTGTATATCAATACCCCCACTGGTTGTGTCCTTTCACTTATCTGTTGCTCTGCCATGACTGGCCCCAAGGTCAGGTTGTGGCTCTTTGTTGACAGGTGGGGACAGAATATGAAAATTGCCCTCTGCTTAGCTCATGTAGCATAAACAGGGCAATGAGAGGCTTCTCATTGAGAGCCTTCTGTGAGGATTCTCCCTCAATCTTAGAGTAATAAGAAATATTTTCAAAATATATCCCATTGATTGAAACGCATAATATCTTCCCCTGTTGCCAGGCACACACCCAGCTGAAATCAAATATGACCTGAGTAATATAAGCTCAAGAAAGGCCATTAAACTTGTGATTCAGATTTGCATTTACTAGTTGCAAATATTGTGCTTGTGAGTTTGTGTGCATATACTATATGAATGATTGTGCCCACACTTGCACACCTGTGTATGTCTGTCAGACTTCCCAGGGAGTTCAGCCGAAGAAGTTCAAAACCCTCCCAGAGCTCATCCAGCTGTACTTGCAGCCCAACCAGGGCCTAGTGACAACATTGCTGTGTCCTGTTGAACGGGAGGAGATTCCTGATGACAAGGACTACTCCGGTAACCCCCTACTCTAACCCTGTGACCAGCACCAAGGAGCACTGCTGTTTTTCTTTCCATAATGCTGATTTACACCATGGGTCATGTATCAATGAACCAAAATGAGATTGGATGTTTAACGATAGCCAATTACGACATAAAGGTTGTAGATCTAACCACCGTGGGGCCAAAGGCCCATTGGGGTTAGTGCCTGTTCAACATCTGCAGCACAGTTATGCATGATGGCAGAGTAGCAGTGACGTTTTGGAGTACCGTAATATCCGGACTAGAAGCCGCTACTATTTTCACTTGCTTTGGACCTTGCGGCTTATACAACGGTGTGGCTTATACAATGGTGCGGCTTATCTATGGATTTTTACAGCTCACCAGGGGGAGCACTATCAAGGAAGCGCAAGAGCGAGACGAACAGTTTGTGCCAAGGAGGTGTTCATGGACATGCCCTCATTACGGAAAACAAACGGAAAAGCGCGTGTGATGCTGCTTTTTAAGTTAAAGGCAATCGATCTGACTGTTGAAGGAAGCAAAGCTACTCTTTTCGGAAAACATGCTGGTTATTTTGTTAAGCAGCCGTGTTACTGCACCTTTACTGCCGTGTTACAGGCAAGCACTTTAAATGGCTAAATTTCATTCGTTTTTATAAGTTATTGCCTCGTCAAGCGCTGTAAGCTTTGTTGTTTGTTATACTGCACTACTACGGTACTATATCTGCAAGATGTGCGCTGGGAGTGCACCGTTGTATTACTTGTGCACGCACAAATGCTGTTCGTCATGTCAAAGATGTGACCGTTTAATTGATTGACTGAAAGATTTAACGTGTTTCGCAAATGTTAATTAATGCTCTGTCCCGACAATCTCCTCTGTGGTAGCAGGAACCTTTAAATACGGCTTATAGTCGGGTGTGGCTTGTATATGGAACAATATGTATTTTTTTCCCCCAAATTTAGCTGGTGTGGCTTACATTCAGGTGCGCCTTATAGTCTGGAAATTACGGTATTTGTATATGAACCGACGGGTGAGAGTGGCAGTAGCAGTTTTACATTAAACAACACCCATGTTGCAGTGGTTGCAGAAGTAGAGTTGGTACATGTGTTATTGCTTAACAGGGGTGAGGGGAAGACTACTGGCTGTACGAGTACCATCAGGGGGCATGTGTGTGTCATTCTGAACACAGAGCCCATAGTATACTAAAAATTGAACAGCACTTGGGTTTGTTGGGTGCGAAAGACACACCTAGAGTGAGTGGAGTATTTTTCTTTTAGATGGGGAGGATGACAAGCCTCCACTGCCCCCACGGACCGCCTCCACCAGCAGTCCAGGCTCCTCCAGCACTGCTGTGGTTCCATGTGGACAGGAGTCCCTAACAGACAGGTGTGCTCCACCCTCCTGCTGATCCTGATCCCAACAGAGGTTTGACCTCACTTTCCTCCGGCATCTCTCTGTGGCAGACGCCTGCCAAGGTGGTAGAAACATGGGCGTCTGTATTTGCGACGACTTTCCACCGATGCCCTTTATTGGCGTTAATAATTCCGAACCAGACCTCAAAACAAATTGACTAATGCTTTGGCATGTTTGGTTTTTTAGTTATAGATAAGTTTTACGAAATTTGTGGGGATTTCCTTTTATTGTATGATGCTGTTTGTGGAGATTTCTCAAAGGTTTCTCCCCACAGCATTTCTAAATATATTTAGTTTCCCCCCCCCCCCTTTTCCCCAGACAAAGACCTTAGATACAGAACCTTCTAACTCCCTTGATATTTCCATTAAACTTCTAATGATGTGAGGGTGGCTTCATGCTCCGACTCCGAGTTCTGGTCACCTCAGCTCTCTAGCTAAGAGAAGATTCGACGACCACATCCTGTCAACAGTTCATGCTCTGCAGTTGCTCTGATGCTCATAAGTAAAAATCGAGCTGGGAAAATGGAGCGATATTCTTCCAAAGTCAGATTGAACCTGCGCTTACTGGCACAGTTCATTCGTCAGCTGCACCATCTGCTTGAGAATTTACGGTACCTTGTCTGCTAGGTTCTCCATTTGGGGCCTTGCTGAAGCTTTCCTCACCTTTTGACCTCAGTGTGTGTTTCACTGGGCAGATGATTGAATAGTTCAGTGAAGGGAAGCTGTTTCAGTTCATTGGCATGCATGCACATAGTACATAACCTTCTTTACAGTACAGAGGCTCCTCCCAATCATTTACAGTAGACTGGTTATGTTGATAACCATGGCAGTTGTTCAGAACAGAGTAAAGTATTCACATGTTATAATGTATTCAAAGTAATATTGATAAACTATTTTTTTTTGTGATATCTGGTGATACTTTCCTGGACATTTCCAATGTGATGTGTGGTATCACTGTGTTAAAGGGCAGAACTGAAATGTTCCTGTGTTTCTGTCCATCACCTTCGTTTACTGATGCAAGTTGCTTTATGCATAAGCATTTTCCAGATAAGCAAATGAATACCAAACGTGCATATTTGCCCTGTAGCTCTGCAGCCAATGGGCTGAGCACCATCTCCCATGAGTACCTGAAAGGCAGCTATGCGTTGGATCTTGAGGCTGTTAAGCAGGGAGCCAGCAGTTTGCCTCACCTCAACAAAACCCTGGTGTCATCCTGCAAGCGGCTACATGGGTGAGCTTCTTTTCCCTGACCAGATGTTGAGTTGATGGCACTTTATTTACCAGTATCTGTTTTTAGATGTATTGGCCGTTACGTGCTTCCGTTTATTTGTGGAATGTGGCTTTAGTCATGAAGATTGCACTGAAGATATCTGCTATTAGTTGTGTTCCCTGGCTCTTGGCCTTTGCAGATTTGCACTAGGAGGAAACTGTGTTTTTTGGAACTAAAACAGCTGTCTGCTAAGTAACCGCATAGTTAGACCATGACAGTTGCACTTGATTTCCTGCCATTTGAATTTTTTTTTTTTTAAATCTGTTTTCCTGCCTCTGTACGCCACCTCTTTCTTGCCTTTTACCCTCAGGGAAGTGGATAAGGTCCTGGCCGGCCTGGAGATTTTATCCAAAGTTTTTGATCAGCAAAGTGCTTTCATGGTGTCCCGGATGATTCAGCAAGTAGGTCTTGACTCTAAGCATTTCTTTTCATCTGTCTAGATCACACAGTTGCCATTCGTCTCAGAAAATACCTCATGTTTTGGTGACATGCAGATTTTTATTTAGCCAGTTTTTTTTTCAAATAGGTCAAATGTGAGGTTTTGCAGCATAAACTAGATGCTAAACTCACAGATTATAACTTGTTTGTTTCAAAAAGGAAGCTGGGTTCAGAGAGGAAGATTTTGTCATGTGCTTGACTGTAATTGTCTTCCTGAGTCTCTTAGAGAGGTTTCACTCTCTCATCCAGCAGTCTGTGTCTTCAGCCTTGTTTGGGCAATTCATGTGTGAGGGTTAAGTTGTAAGGTTTTGTGAACAAATGATTTCCTTTCTTTGTCACTTGCTAAAGGTGTGCCGATGCTGAATCTGCTCTGTACTTTTGTTAGTGAATTTGGCCATATGTTTCATCAGGAAGTGGAGTGTGGTCGGGGGGGCTTATCAGACACTAACAGCAGTTTATCCTGCTCCTCCTCCAGTCAGGGAGTCAGGGTGGAGATCAGGAGCTGGATCATTTGGTCACCAAGCTCTCCATCCTGAAGGACCTTTTATCTTCCATTGAGAAGAAGGTGAGGTGAAGCGGTTTGCCGATGTCAGTGTTGAAGAAGCCCTCCATGAATACAGCCAACCTGCGCTCACTTACTGGTATCTACAGGAAACCACTTAAAAATGGGAGCTGCCCCATGTGTTTAGTAGCTACTTTGCTGCTTTACGGGGAAAAGATGTGATGGCCTCCTGGCACACACACGTTAACAGGCAGGCCTCCCACATGCAGATATTTGCCCATTTCTCATTTTGTGTACTTTGTAGGGACAGTACAATATAGTACAATAGAACAAGTTTTAACAGGGCATATCATATCAAAATTGTATGTCTGGCATTTTAACTGCTTCTGAATGTTAGGTAAGCATTATAGTCTTCGTTCAGAGCAAAGAAAAGAAGTCCTTTTCTGAGGAAAACGTACACATTAACATTACTACTTAAATTATGTGGGAGTGTTTAAAATGTTATAGCTACCAGATATTTTGATAAGTCTAAACAGCAATTACTCACCTTATCATTTTCCGTTTTTACACCTTGTCACTGTAACCCTAAGCCATTGATCATGTGACTTCAGTTCTGAACCTGTGTGTGTAAAAATCTTGGTCTAAAACTGTGGTTGACATTATGGTCCTACAGCAATGCAGGTAGATGACATTGGCAGGTTTACATTGTGCATTTTAGGAAAAGTATGATACTTCCTTCTAAGAAATATCCAGCTGTGTGAATGAGAAATTTTTATTCTTTAGATAAATATCTCTTAATGAGCTGAATACTACGACCTGGTTTTTGTATGTGATCTTAAACATGTTTTAATTTTTTCTCCTCCCTCCTGAAAATGCAGTGTGCTATAGCTGGTGTGCCGTTTTTTAGAGCTGCCTCCTTTGTCTGCCTCCAGGCTTTGAAAGCGCTCCAGGATATGAGCATCCCCACTCCCTCTGTCCCCCCCCTGCTGTCCATACGACACAGCAAGGCTATTCCCGTGCAGGCCTTCGAGGTGAGTTTCACATCCTGCGGAACTCTCCCTAAGTTCTCATTGGCTGCTGCTCCTGTGAGTACTGTGTGCACAGAGCAAACTTTGTCTGGAGACTGCTGCTATGGGAACCGCTCATGGGAATGTGGAGTGCTGCAGTAGGACTGCCAAATCGGTGCGTGCAAAGTGCTTCCGTAAAAAGATGAGGGACGGCTTTTCTCTGATGCAGGGTGACTGACAGACAGACGGCACTGTCAAAAGCACTGGCTCCTCATTCATCTTCTCAGGAGCAGGCCGGTCTGTCATGTCAGAAGCACACTGATTAATGGAAGTTCACACACTGTGCTTCTCATTGTCATTCCAGGCTGGTTCAAAGCGTATCCCTCTCATAGACTAATAGGGAAAATAGCCCCAGAGCTGGTGTAGGTCTCCAGCCAACATTGATGAATATTTTAATTTTATAACCTACTCTGAAGTTTGATATTATCACAATCAAGATCACTCTGCAGCCCTGTACTAGATAATCACTTGGAAGATATATAGATGATCACGGTCCATTTATAAACTTTATTTATTTATTTTTTATTTTCCTTTTTCAGAAAAAATATACTTATATTGGCAAGGACATTTATAACTTTTCTGTATCAGGGGGAAGAGGAAGAAGAAGAAAAGAAAAAAAAAAAAAACAAAACGTAATATTAAAAGTAAAAGAGCTATAAATAAATACAAATGTGATTAAATGAACAGATATAACAAAAATAAATAAATTAAAAAATAAATAATAATAATAATAGAAAAAAATACTTTCTAAATAAAGAATAAATACAAATCCATGTTATTGTTTGTCCCCAGCCTTTAAAAAAAGAAAGCAACCAAAATGTTACATCTGTGTTGTATTTTCTTCCACTTAACTATATACACCTCCGAACAACAAATTAAAGGGGGCTCTTACAACATGTGTTATTTTATACATTCTTGCCTACATTGCAGTTGTTACAATTCAGGAAAAGTCTGGGCGTATTGGTTTAATGTAGTCCAGCCATTTACCCCAGATCTGCAGAAAACCTTCCATTTGAGTTCTTAATGAGAAGGTTAGTTTTTCCATTACATATATATTATGTATAACATCAATCCATCCCTCGACTGCAGGAGGCTCTGGTTTTAACCTTTTTTTAGTGATTGCTTTTTTACTTGCAAAGCTGCTCTCTTTAATCAAGATGAGGATGGTGTTTCACTGATGGATCGTATCGCGAATTTGAAGGACAGTCCTCTTTCCGCCAGTTGTCAAAATGTTACTTTTTTTTGCTATTCCGTTAAATGTTTAAAATCTAAAATGGCAAAACATAACATCGAAAATTATCCGTTTAACAGTTTAAAAAGGTTCTATATTATTTCTGGAGATACTCAGACAGCTTAAATATCATACACCACTGTTTTCCAACCCGGTGCTCGGGCCCCGCAGCAAGCCCACATTTTGCTCCCTCCCAGCTCCCTGCCGGACAGTCCACATTTGCGCTCCCCACCGAGGCCGCCATGAGTAAACCAAATAATCGCTACCTATAAAATGTAACCCTTTTATCTCATCCAGTAACCCGGCTTGGAGACACTGCATCACTGTGTGAAACTGTAGATCATATGTAACTCAGAATGTCACCTGATCAAAGACGCTGAATGAGTTGGAGAAGCTGTCAGGTTATGAAACAGGCCCTTCAGGCACCCGGGTCCCCCTGCTGTTGGTGAGGAGAGGTCACTGTCCTGCACCCACAGGCACCACCAAGGCGGAGGACCGTGGCATGCTGCTGAAGACCTTCAACGACCCGGCCTCCCAGTACTTCATCTTCCTCCTGAGCACACGGGCCGGCGGTCTGGGCCTCAACCTGCAGTCGGCTGACACTGTAGTCATCTTCGACAGCGACTGGAACCCCCACCAGGTACGGTGTGGCCTTCATTCCCCTTTAAGGAAGAGCCAGTGGTGTGGGGCTTTGTGGGTTAGAACTCCATGCCCAGCAGCAGAAGGTCGCTGGGTTATATCCCATGGCTGGCAAAATGATTATATCACTGTTGGGTCCTTGAGTGGGACTCTTAATGCAAACTGCTCAAGGAGCTGTCTGACCCTGCTTTCCTAATTGTACATCCCTTTAGGTTAAATAAATAAATGTAAATTAAAATGCACCCTTGTGTCTCAGAGATATTAGTGCTTAAAATTAGGGGTGGAAATTTCAGGTTCAGAAAGTGAAAATCCAGTCCAAGATTTTGTTTCAACCAACCAGTTGAATACTCGGTGAATGTGACTCATGATATTCAGCTGGCTGGTTGAAGCAAAAACCCGGTCTGGATTTGTACTTTCTGGACCTGTACTGTTGATTGCCCCTTTTAACCATGACTCTGCTCTCCTCTTGCCATGGGAATGGTGTTGTGCAGTTCCTGCCGTTCATCTCGTCCCACTCCCGCTGCGTCCCCCCACTTATCACCAGTATTGCTTGAGTTTCCCGTACACCTCCAGTATAATGTCTGGACGTCCATCTCAGGACCTGCAGGCCCAGGACCGCGCCCACCGCATCGGGCAGCTGAATGAGGTGCGGGTCCTCCGCCTCTGCACCGTCAACAGCGTGGAGGAGAAGATCCTGGCTGCGGCCAAGTACAAGCTCAATGTGGACCAGAAGGTCATCCAGGCCGGCATGTTTGACCAGAAGTCGTCCAGCCACGAGCGCCGTGCCTTCCTGCAGGCCATCCTGGAGCATGAGGAGCAGGACGAGGTTGGGGCTCGGGGGAGAGTGGGGGGGCAGCACAGTAATGGGGCGGGCCTGGCTCTGACCTCCCCCTCAGCCCATCCACTCCAGTCTGCATCACTCCACCACCTGCCTCTCCCCTCCCCCCATTCTGCCTTTCGCTCTTTCCTGCTATTTGTTTTCAGCAGGGCAGTTCTTCCTCTTTCCTACTCCCACGCCTTTTCACTTTGTGGACCATAAGCTCACAGACATGTTCTGAGGGCAGAAGGAAAAATGACTGAATGATGATGAATGAGATAACCAATCAGGAGGAGAGGAGAGGAGGTGGGTCCAAGCAACGAGAGGAAGCGGGACCAAGACATTAACCTCCTCTACAATCTGATTGGTTATCTCTCTGACCCAGTCACTTTTTTTTTACCCTCAGAACATTTTTGTGAAAGTTAAATTTCCATGGGCCAAACGTAAACAGTGCTCTTTATCATTCCATAGCTTCTCCTAATGTGTCTTTCATTCTGGTAAAATGCCATTTTCATCATTATTTTGAACATCAACCATAGATGAGTGACAGAAAGCCAGCCATCTTATACCATGCATCCCTAGGCAGACTGTTCAGGTCAGGGTATGGCCTGTCATCCGCCTGCCCCCCCGTCCTCCTTGAGGCTAACCCCACCCTCCTCCCACCCTCTCTCCTGGCAGGAGGAGGACGAGGTTCCTGATGATGAGACTGTCAATCAGATGATTGCCAGGAGCGAGGAGGAGTTTGACCACTTCATGGTCAGTGGTTCACTGGTCTCGCTCTGGTCTCGCACTGGTCAGCGGATACAGCTGTGAGCTGTATACCAGGTGGAGGGTATCACATGGAATTAGGGAATGAAGAGGTCAGGTTCACCCTGGAGAGAATCTCAGTCTCTCACAGAGCAGACACACAGTTCAGAGACACTATTTAGCTCAGACTTTTTCAGCACGGTCCCCGGGGACCCCCACATTTTTGCTCCCTCCCAGCTTCAAACACACCGGTACCAGGTATTCGGTGATCTTGATTGGCTGAGAGCTGGGGGGGAGCAAAAATTTGGACTGTCTGTTGGTCCTTGCAGACTCGGTTGGGGAACAGTGATTTAGCCTGAACGCATGTCTTTGGACTGTGGGAGAAAAACAGAACAGCTACAGGACAGCGGGTGGGAGATCGAACAAACTCCACACACAGAGCAGCGGTGGGACTTAAACCCACAACCCTATCGTGAGACAGTATTGCTACCCATTGAGCTACCTCGAAGGCTGATTCGTCCTCCGTGAAATCCCCCTCCCGTCGTCTTCCCTTCCTCTTCCTCCTCCTTTCTCTCGCGCTCCCTTTCTCTCTCCTCCTCCTTGTCCTCCGCTCCGCTGCCAGCGCATGGACCTGGACCGGCGCCGGGAGGAGGCGCGGAACCCCAAGCGCAAGCCCCGCCTGATGGAGGAGGACGAGCTGCCCACCTGGATCATGAAGGACGACGCCGAGGTGGAGCGGCTCACCTGCGAGGAGGAGGAGGAGAAGATGTTCGGCCGCGGCTCCCGCCAGCGCAAGGAGGTGGACTACAGCGACTCGCTCACCGAGAAGCAGTGGCT
>JAABNY020000035.1:2904744-2926662 GCA_015164015.2 Brevimyrus niger
ACGAAGGAACGCCAAGCGAGCGAACAATTACTGTCTGTCGGGGCGCGGTGCGGGTCGGGGGGGCGAGGGGGGGGGGGGGGGGGGGGGGGGGGGTGGGGGGGGGGGGCCGGTTTCAAACGGCCTCTTGCATTTGTGCGTGTGGTCCTGGTTCTTTCCTCAGAGTTCAAGAAAAGTTACGAGAATGACAGTCAGCACAGCGACAATGTGAACTTCCTACGTTTGGGCTGGTCCTCCAAACAGCTGACCACACTCAAGCCCATTCTGTCTGACATTGAATACCTGCAGGACCAGCACCTGCTTCTCACTGTCAAGTCTCTGGATGGATTTGAGTCCTATGGTAAGCGGGTCTCACTGCAGTGTCTTATCGGGTTGTACGCGAATTGGTCATGTGACTTGACGGCATGACCACAACCCCTTACCCGTTTCCTTCCAGGCGAGTGTGTCCTGGCCCTGAAATCAATGATTGGAAGCACAGCCCAACAGTTTCACACGTACCTGTCACACCGGGGCGAGGAGACTGGCAACATTCGGGGCTCCATGAGGGTGCGCGTACCCTCTGAGAGGACGGGCACCCGTGAGCGCCTCTATGGTATGGCCTGAGGGGCAGGGTTACTAAAAGATCATTTTCAGTATGTGCAGCAATACATTTTGAAAGTCTCTGCTTGGGCTCTTCTCTAGTGTGTTAAGTAATTGTGGGTGAAATAATAACCTCATTCAGAGACTGAATAACACATGCAAAAATATGGGGTAAAAATATATCTCTCGTCTTTCCTTTTCCCTACACTGACTTCAGCTGCTGAATTAATGGTTATGGTATCGAGTGACTTGCATTACAGAATAACTGTAGCTGCAGTTAACCAAACATCCCAGTGATGTAGCAGTTTACTGGTGCCAGTGTGTTTGGTTTTCTCTGAGGTCTCTGTACTGAAGCAGATGCATTGACCCCAGTTGCATTCCTTCCAACAGAATGGATAAGTGTAGACAATGATGAGACCAGTTGTCCGAAAGGCAAGTCCACACTGTCCACAAGAACTGGACATGACTATGTCAAGTAAGTGCCACACTGTCTCTGCAGAATCACTGCACTCGGGGGCAGAAACATCCCCAGCACTGTGAACACCTCTTACTCCCATAACATTTCAGGTCAAACCTTTGAGCGTAGCAGCTCGATTGCGAAATGGTCAGTCCACCTGCTAGCTGTGCGCTTGTGGTTTGTAGGCCTTTAAATTGTGAGTTTTATAGACCCAGATGTTTACACAGCTGTTGCATGCATTGTGGAAGCCTGGCAAACCCTGGGGAAATTTCTAAGTAGGTGCAGCTAGAGCAGGTCTCTCCCCACGTCGCTGTGGGGTAAGAGGTGGCCCGACGGAGCTCACCCTGCTCCTCCTATGCGTGTCCCTTTTCCCAGGCCCACGTTGGCCCGCAGGCGCCCAGTAGGTGAACTGGGGAAGCTGAGTGAGGAGGGGGACAGGAACCCCCCCCACGCAGCCCCGGGACATTCTGCTTTACCAAAAGAGGACGGCATTCAGGCCAGGTGCGTGGAGAAGCGCACGGCCCGTCCCCCTTCCCTCCCTGCACGATCCCCTGGCTTCACATGCATCTCCCATAATCCTAGGAAATGTTGTGTTTGTACAACGTCCCTGTCCAGTGGATGAAGTATCCTGTTAGCTCTTTGGCCAGGTGCCTGACTAGGGCCAGATGTTTTGTTATTAATGGACGGTTCTCTCCCAAATGTGACATTTAAGTCGGAGGTGATTCTGAAAGTAGAAATCTAGACCAAGATTCTGTTTAAATCTATCAGTTTTATACTGTGACTATGACTCATTTTACTCAACTGGATCATTGAAACAGAATCTTGATTTCAATCTTTGCTCTCTGGCCCTGAAATATCCACCTCTACTTGCAGTTCATGTGTCCCTCCCTTTTTCCAGAACGAAGTCGGATCCCCCAGAAAACGACGCCTCCAACTGCAAGAACAGCTACAACAATCCAGCCTACTACATCCTGGAGGGTGTTCCAAACCAGTCCGCTGCCCTGACGGCTGACCTCTTGCCCAGCTCCAGCCTCACGCCCCTCAGCACCAAGGGAGCTGTGCCACTTGGAGGCAAGAACAAGGCCCCAGCTGCAGGGTTAGCTCAGCGCCGACAGACGAGTGGCCGCCCCGCCCGCCCAATCAGTGAAGAGATGTCCTCTGAGGATGATGTAATCCTTGGGGCGCCCAGTGGCACACTCAACCGCCCTCCACCAGACTTCCCACCACCTCCCCTGCCCAAAGGGGCCATTGAAATGACTGAAACCCCTTTCTATGGCATAAGCAAGGAAGGTGCCAAGGGCAGGAACATCTATCCCGACCTGGCAGATCTGAAGATCCCAGCCAAGCCTGGACCTTCTCCGGCTTTCCCGTCCCAAGCTTCTGGTGCAGGCAGCGGGGCCTTTGGCCTGGAAGCCTCGCCTATCCTCAGCCCTCCCGGCGCCCATGGCAGGAGGGGCCCTGCGGGCAGCCCGGGCGTGGACGACCAGTCGTGCTCTGTGCTGCAGATGGCCAAGACGCTCAGTGAGGTGGAGTACCCACCAGGCCGTGACAGGACGCCTGGCATCCCGCACAGGGGTGTCGGGGGCTCCTCTCTGCGACCCATGGGGCTCCCCGAGTCGTGCCGCACCTTCCCTCCCCGCTCCATCCATGAGAGCATTGCGGAGGATCTGCCAGAAGAGGTGATACATCCTCAGCATGCTATGTAGACTCTGCTGCGTGGATTTTAACGAGTGCTGCTGTATAGTTTGTATCAGATTGTCTGAACCTCTGACTGCTCATAGCGTTAGCCTGCCCCTTGTGAGCTAACCAGGGTCTGTGCTGCCCCCTAGGGCATGTGGCAGGGGGGCAGTAGCAGCTCCAGCCTCTCTGTGGAGACCAGTGTTGGTGAGTGGCTTCAGCGTCTGGGCCTGGAGCGCTACGAGGAGGGGCTGCTGCACAATGGCTGGGATGACCTGGAGTTTCTCAGGTGTGTGCTGGGGGGCCTGGGCGGGGGAGGGGCCCGCATTTCCCCTTCAGTGTAGTATGAAGTCCTGCTGGTAAGTCCTTGTGGCTGGAGACTCTCTCAGCTGACATCTTACTGGTCAGCCTGCTCCACTGGTGTTTGTCAAGATGGATTCTCCCCATGCTGGCGCAACACCAGTCAATCTTGTCTCTTTGTAGTGACATCACCGAGGAGGACTTGGAAGAGGCGGGTGTTCTTGACCCTATGCACAAGAAGGTCCTGCTGGAGAGCTTGAAGCAGCAGCAGCAGCAGCAGCAGCAGAAGTGAGCGGAACCAAGCCAGCCCACTCTGCCTTCTCAAAGGAATTGCACTGTACTTTCCCTGTTTTCAGTTACTAAGTGTTTTTTAAGCCCCTTTAAATTTATTTTTAATATTTGATATTATTTAAAAGGTCATTTCTGGATAACAGCACTCCACCACTACAAGCAGTCCCTGGGTGATGTCCTCACCCTGTGTATTTTACATTCCCTTGTTAGCTCAGGCAGGTGGTTGGCTTTTTAAAAATTACACTTTTTTTTTACATTGTTTCCTTTCGTGTCACTGCATGTTGTTTCTGAAGAAAAAGGGACCGGTTTTTAAACTGACTCTCGCCGACTGCTCGTCGGGTGTAGGACAGAGTCGTGTCCATAACTCCTCCGTGTGGAATGACGGTTTGCAACCCCACCATAGTTTCAGCTCTGTGCTGTCAAGTTATTTTCAGGTTATTCATAAAATTCTTCAAAATACTCATAGTGTGTGATTTCTTCCTGTAAGTGAGACGTCGTACATAAGTGTGTCTGGTGGGTGTAATAGAAAAAAGGACGTCTTTCTTTGATGGTCTGCATTCTTGTGGTCAGTTACGTTTCCGTTCAGCCTTGTGTTGAGCGGATTTCTGTTGGTCCTCCATTTCACCACTAGATGCTGCTGCAGATCTGAACATAATAGATGGTGTAAAAATACATCCATATGTATCAGTTCGCTTCTTTACACGTTTGGATCAAAGAGGGAGATCTTTAAACATGGTTTTTATATAAGTTCTGGTTCATAAAGGTACTTATTTTTGGAATAGATGTAAAATCAACCCACCATTTTTTGCGGATTTAAAAATGCTAATTACAATCGCCAGCTATTAAATCTGGAGATGCGGCAATCATTTTTTGGTGGAAGAATGAACTATTGAAGAATACAGACAAGGTGAAGGATACAGGAGGAATGGTGCCAGTCAAACAGCTTGTTGATGGTATCTGACCAGTGCTGATATTCCTTGCTGTGGTGATGCCCCAGTATAGAGCGGCTGTGCTCTCTGCTCTGTACATACAGCTGAGACCTCATGACTGCTGAGATGCAAACCTGTCTTGAGTGACACAGGGCTGTGTGTCTGACATGAGGATCAGGTACCTGAGGAGCTAAATGGGGCCAGTATACTGACATCCACATTCCCCATAGCCCTGTGCTTAACCACCCTAATGCACTCCGCCCGGCCTGCACTCCACACGGCCTGCACATGCAGGGCTTGGAGTCTCTTGTACCCCTTGCATGACACCGTTGGTGGTTTCGGAGGCTGCGCATGGCTCCCTGGGGGCTGCAGTGTTCCCCTTCCAGGCTGTTTCTCGGCTTTCCTCTGGTTTCATTCCAGTCACTTCCCCAGTTTTGCTCAGTTGATTAAATAAAATAAGGCACAAGTGATGGACTTGGCTGAACTGGATGAGTCTGAAACCTGACCCACCATGCGTGTAATAGAGCCCCCTATTGTCTGCCCTGCTCTGCGTTACTGTCTCCCTTCAGTGTTTATGGTTTATTGTTCTGTAAATCACGGAGACAGACATCACCGTTTTAGTTTTGTACAGCGTGCTGCATCAGGTGTAGAAGCTTGATGTAACTTTGTGCCAGATACAGTTAAACATTCTTGTTTATTTTGTATAATGTTAGTAAACGTTTTAACTCTTCAGTCAGTCATATTCACCTGGATGGTTTTATCTGCTTTGTATTATTCTTCAGTGTAATATTTGAGGTTTGTTCTAAAAGACTAAATGACTTTCCAAAATAAAAACTAACTGCTAACATTTTGTTTCTGCAAACAGCTGATGAATTTGATGTTTTATTAATCCCCAACTGTGATCCTGTAGATGTGTGGGCCGGGTAAATGTGGAATATTTCAGTCAACATGTGAGACTAAAATATCAATACAAAAGAAAGGGAACTGTGTTTAATATTTTATAATGCAACATTTATCATACATACATTTGAGGATGAAATATAAATCTGGTGATGGGGAACATGTGAATACCTTCATATAATATGAAACGTGTTATAAAATCATTAGCCACTTTACAGAAAGCTTAATGTGGTGAATAATTGACCAGTTAAATCTTGAACCAATGGGGACCATAAACAGAAACGCATAAACTAGTAATTAAGACCTGTTTTACTGTTACATCGGGGCACAAGTTAACAAGGGCTTTAACAAACCATCTTGTCTCTTTGCGGTTTATATGGATGTGTATTGACAATAAAAAGCACATCGGGCCCATAGGCCTACATATTGCTTTCTCACACTCCCATCTTTTTCACTAAACTTAAGACTGAAAAACCTCGTATTCAAATTATTCCAACTTATTGAAATGTGGCGCAGCAGATGTGATGTTTCAAGCGTTACACTACTGGGCTTACAACAGCGAAGTGTGGCGTCAGCCTCGCGCTGCCGAACCCGTATTTTCTAAAAATTAATTTTATGTTTCATAAAAATGAACTGGCGCGGTGCATTGGGGAGGTTTCGAATTATTCTATTTGTTTGTAATATGCATTAATGAAGTAAAGTCAGCGCTGACAAAAGGAAATATCTTTTGCGGCATTGCATATAATGCTACCGTAAATGTGGTGGATGTTTGGGGACGGTTGTATGGCGGCAGAACACGAGCTGGGAGAAACAGGAGGAAACGATCATCTCTTGCAGAATGAGTGTCAAATGCATGCTATTCGCACAAGCGGCGTCGTTACCGCAAAAGACCTCATTGTCGAATATTTATTATATGTACAAATCATTTAATATTACAATGATGTATAATTTTCTTAAAAACACCCATGACCGCTACTGAACGTTACATTGTATTTGCTTTTTTTTCTTTTCAATGTTATGCTTAGTATATTTATTTTGCGTCCGGTCAAACAGAAGATGAACTCATTCGCTGTATTTCATTTGACTTGCTTAAATGAACCTTAAGTAAACGGAGTTGTGCTGTGGGTCGCACGAAAAGGCGGGAAACTCCGCCGCTTTAACGAGCTTGCCGTCACGTGCATCCCTTGGCAAAGCGAATCCACGGTAGTATCCGCCTAAAACTGCGAGCACACTTTTCTCTGTGATTATTGCTTTAAACAGCCGCATGTTTTGGACCCCCGTCAATCCGAAGTACATATCACTTTATTCATGAGAAGAAGGGACACCGTTTCCACGTAAGTTCCGGAAGACGACGGCATGGCGAGGCGACAAAGTGCAGACGTCGACGGTGTTTCCCAGCCGGCCGCCTCAGCTGTAGGTAGACGCTTTGTTTTTAAATTAAAGGGGTTAACACTTTAATATTTGTTTCGTGTTAGTCTAAAACGGCTTCGTGGATGGATTTGTAGTGGAGGGAAATTGTGCTTGGCTTGTAATATACCTTTCTCTCTCCCTTGAGATTTCCCTGCTTTATTTCCGATTTTGTGAAAATCAGACCTCCGAGCATCTTTGTAAGTGCAGAACTTTCTGTCGTGGTTTTGCTAATTGATTTATTGATTCAGCATACTGTAAAATATAAGAGAAAACATCGCGATGCTTTAAGGTCTAAGTTGTCCCCGCGGTCTCTCGGGTGACGTTTTGGTGAAATGACACAATGAGGATGCAGGTGTGGGGACATCGCTATTACAAACCCCTAAGACACATACACAGGCCTGCGCGATCCGACGCCTAAATCACGTTAGAGTTCGGGTTAATAAATAATTGGAGTCCAGCTCGGAAAGGTGTTTCTAGAAGAGGTTCGTCTTAAGGGCGTTGGGCTTCCGATGGAAAGTGGACAGGACCCCGGCGAAGGGTCCCGCCATACTGTCCGCGGGCTGCCAGGCTTTCAGCAGGTCAGGGCCCTGTGGCCCGCTGGGGGTGCCCCCAGAGCCGACGCTTGGCCAGCCGGGGGTCTTGATCCCCTGGTGCACAGAGGCGGAGGTGGTGTTGACGAAGCCGGCCCCCGCTGCGGAGACGGGGCTGGGGCTGAGGCTGCTGCCCGGGCTGCCCATGTTTCCCGAGCTAGGGAGGGAGGCCGTGCTGTCAGGCGTTGGGCTGCACGTGGACTCCTTGGACTCGTCGTCTTCTGAGGAAGCCCTAGTCTCTCCCTTCTTGGCGGCCGCGCTACCGGTGCCCCCGCCGCCTCCGTTGCCCCCTTTTGAGTTGGCTGCCCGCTCCTGCTTACGGAACTTCGCACGTCTGTTCTGGAACCAAACCTGCACATACGGGGTCTTTTACTACAAAACTGTGCAGTGTTACGATCAGCGGTTTTTTTTTTATTGAAGCACACATCAGTCTCCAAGCATCACTGGCATGCGTGCCTCCTGTACGTCATATCATACCCATATACCGCACTGATTCAGCGTAAGATTGCTATAACGGGTGGCTCACCTGCACCCTGGCTTCAGTCAGGTCTATCTTGAGCGCCAGCTCCTCTCGCGTGTAGATGTCGGGGTAATGCGTCTCAGCGAAGACCCTTTCCAGCTCCTTCAGCTGTGAGCTCGTAAACGTGGTCCTGATGCGCCTCTGTTTGCGCTTTTCGTTTAGCCCGGAGGGGTCCGAAAAGAACTTGTAGGGCACTAAAAAAACAGCATGGATATTCAGTGCGTCCTCAGTGATAAACACACGGCCAAAACGTAACACAAGAATGTAACACTGAAGATGTTTATGCTGGAAAAGTGAGTCTGACAGGTTGGTGTTTTATCTCCGTTAAGACGGCTATTGAGTCTGACTGACTTGCACGTGCTGTATCTATCCGGGTTTGAGTATATGAACAACTTCAATGTGTTTATTGGTGGTGTTTCGTTACAGCTCCTTCCATATTGGCTAACTTTCAGTTATGCTTCAAACAGCATTTAAAGTACGGAAATGTTAAACTAAAATAAAACCCATTCACGCCTTGTACGGTTTATTAATCAAAACTAGACAAGTTCTTTACACATTCAAGCAGAAAAAGACATTTCAGGTTCAATAAAACCATACTTTGAATAGCTTATTAAAGAACGAATAATACATGTTTTCTGGAGAAAATTGTTTACGGTTATTTTCTTTTAGATATTCTTTGTATTTTGTAAACGAGCGATGATATACATTGATCGAAGTAGCATATATATACACATCTGTTAGTTCATTGGTATATATACGCATAACCTGAGCTCTTGGAACTTAACTGAGCTCTGGACCTGTCCTTTGGGGTTAGATTAAGTGGTGTCTGCTCACACGAAAATGTGATTGATATTATAAATACTTCAACTCAATTGTTGCCCCCCCCCCCAAATAAATAAATAAATAAATAAATCACGATACATAAAGAGAGTAGACTCTTAATGTTGGAAGAGTTCACTTGACATTGTTATTCTCAGTCATTCATTAAATTTAGTTACTAGAGAAATCAGGCTATTCACTTAATCAATTAATACCAGGTATATATGGGCTTTGAAATATAACTGCAAAATAAACGCCGTCCCAGCAAAACAAGAGAAATTACATTAATTTGATGAAACCATCTGAAATACAAGATATAAAGTATACGCAATTCCTCACCAGATATGTACTTTAATGTCGTGAAGATTGAATGAATGTTTTCCTGTGTAGACAATCATCTGTCAGAATCATTGATACTGATGTCTTACCTGTGGAGTAGGGACCGGGTTGGTGATCTCGCAGCGCACCTAACGTGCAGCTGGCAGTGTTTAGCGGAGGGCAGCTAGGGTTAGCGCCAAAACTGGTCCGGATAGGGTTGTACTGGAAGGTGTTGGCTTGACTGCACGAGTTGAAGTCCGCATAGGCCGATGCTTCCATCGCAGCCATGCAGGAGTCATAGGTGTTTAGGTAAGAATAATCCATTTTGTACATGGAGAAGCAGTAAGACGAGCTCTACAGAGATAGCTTGGTAGCCGGCGAAAAGTCTTCAGCCAACGCGGATGAACTGAAACCAGGGCATAAAATGATGCCGGCTCCTATTCACTGTCCAAAACTGCGCTCTTGTCTTCTGTATTGTCCAGTTGGCAGTTCACTGTGTTCGTTAGTATTCAGAGTCCTGACAGTGCGCTTTTAAGCTCCCCGCAGTCCCGCCGTTTCTGTGTCCACGTCTGCCTGAGTCCCTGGCTCTTCTCCCCTATCCCGAGTTGTGTTTGACAGCGCACTGCTCCGCCTGGGCAGCTAGTGGCGTGTTTATAATAAACTTGGCTGTCTTGGAGACAATAGCGAGGCGGTGGTCTCTTTACATGACAATATCTTCATAGTCTATTGGGGGGCATAGCTAGCGCACAGCCACCTCCCACTTCTCATGCATTACTAATTCGCAGTTAACCCTTTCTTCCGAACATCTGCATTGGGTTCTAAAATACAATGATTGCGTTTATTAAAAACGACTTAAAGGAACAAGACAATAAGCAAAATAGGAAATTTATTTTAGTTTAAAAAATAATTTTGTAATGTTTTGCTACTTGTTGAAGATACTTTTAAAAAGCATTTCTCCCAAAACTATTGATTTAAGATACTGAGAAATATTAATCATTAAATATTAATGCTGCATTATATATCATTCTGTGAGCTCAACGTTTCATAAATGGCAGAAAGGCTGTAAATTGGTTTAAATCGTTGGTTGCTGCCGCGCGTGGAGAACGTTTAATCGTCCCTGAGGCAGAAATAGTTTAATGCTGTGTAAAAGCAAGAGTCGACTCAGTCATCCTTTAAACACCATTAAATCTTCCCTCTGTGTTTTTATAGCCTATATTCTTTTACTTTTAGAGAACTGACGATGGAAATATTGAGACTGATAGAAGAAATTATCTAGAAACAAGTAATGAATGACCCGTCAAGTGTCAAGTTGGATAGCGTTAAATAACTGTTTTCCACGTCCTCCGTTTTTAAATTAGATTTGTAGGAGGTTTATAAGGGGACAATTTATTTTAATATTACATATTAAAACAATTATCCTGTAATTAACGTAATATATTGATTTAGCAGTAACCTAAAACGAACAGAATTCGAGATCAGATTAAAAAATATCTGGTATCATCATGTGAACACCAATACGTTACAATACAATCTTCTGTTGTTAATTCCCCCGAATATATGTACCAGTTTGGCTCACTTTTGGAGGAATTACTAACTCGCGTGCTTTTTCGTCAGAAACCATTCTCGACTACGAGAGTTCAAAACTCGACGGAAAAACATACATAGAAAATAAAGAATAGAATACATAGAGTAGAAAAAAATGCACATTGTTTTTGTATTCATTATAATGGATAACGATGGCCAAAAATGTATTTTGTTGAATTAAATTAATTATTCCTTTATTTGATTGCATTTAACAGTGCTTACTAATTTAAAACTATAATTATTATTAGTTACTGGCTCATTCTATACTTAATATGTTTTTAATTGTAATAATATGAACCACAATTAAACAATGTGACACCTGTAGCATATAATGCTATAAGATAAACAATTAATTATTAATGAAATTGCATCTTTGTAAAGCCATCGCTAAAAAGAGCAGAGATTTTATTCACACTTTAATACTTTTTTGTTGCTGGAACTTAACCAACAAAAAGTGGTACAGATAATTTTGTAGCAGTGCTCCGTACACAGTGACAATAAGAGAAAATGCTCATTCTATCTGTTCTTATCTTTCCTTATGTATGTGATTAGATTTGCACGAGCTAAACAGAACTTGTCGAACCTCGGGGATGTTTTATGGGCAGGCCGAGTGAAGTCTTGTCTTAATGTGACTCTCTCGTGTTTCTCCCTGCCTATTGATTTTCCTTCGTTTCCCTCTTTTTTTCTGCGGATTTGGAGCCAGTCACAAATCTGTAGGGTTCTTTAACTGTAACGTGGTTAGACACTGGCTGCCTCCAGCAGTTTTGTCACGCGGTACATTTGGGTAATTCAAGATTGAAAGGCTGACAAACAAGAGAAACCCCCTCAACCTATCAAAATTTATCCGTCAATAAATACATCTTATGCATACATCACCTCCCCCACGCTAAACGTATGGGGCGCATCTATCACAGCACACCCGTTTAAAACTCACTGAAGTACAGCAGCATTTGTTACAGAGCAACAAGTTGAGACTATGCGCCATAATCACTTTATATTTTTCTGCACAATTATGCACTAAATGTGCAGGCGGCATATGCTATAGGCAGATTTTACTACTCGCTATACGTCTTCCATTTTTCCAAATCCAGTGAAATCCTACCACTTTACACTGTCTGGTGAATACATAACTGAACGATAAAAACAATCATAGTAATAATAATAATAATAGTGTCTATTTGTAAATAAACATATTTAGTGCAATTAATCTAAGTAAATCGTAGATCGAATGATTAATTTATATACCTGTTTTGAACTATACGAAGAAAAAAAACAAAACAAAATTTAACAAAAGTATTTGGAAAATGTTGGACATCGAAATGAAATCGCTATACAATAAATTTTAACCCAAGAACCAATATTTTTTGGTTTAAGAGATCCTCATTTTATATGTAAATCAAACAAAAGCACCAAAAAAATAAATAAAAACGCGTGAAATAAACTGTGTTTTAAAAAGTCTTTAAAACCCATTTATATAATTTAAATATAAACTAAAAAGTACGCCCAAGAATATAGGCAATTGTAGACAAATAAAATGAAGCACGCGATGACAGGGGTAAGCGTATCTAATCCTCGCATTAATGCCAATTTTTGTACTATTTTATTCGGAAATTTAGCTGATGAAAATCTCACAATACTATGACAACACCAAAAGCTCAACTGAATAATGGATTTTCTGTTTAAAAACACGTGAATTCGCCTTTTTGGAATTTTAGGTTATATAGAAATATATTGTTGTTTAGATTAAGCACATGACGTATTTACTGATTTCTGGGTTTGACTAATTTCCTTTTAATCGCGTGTTTGCGTAACTGTTCTGAAAGGCTGCTTTCTGTCTGTCGCCTCGCTGAGGAAGATGGATATCTGCTTCAGCACCTCGGCATCGGACAGCAGCCCTCAGCGCACGCGGCAGCCCATTCTTTCTGGTACAATGTACGAATATAAACACTATGTGTGTTACATTATACAGTCCCGTGGAGGGCATTTCAGGGCACGGATTGCACACAATGAAAGAATGTATGCGTTTTTAAAAGAAGGGCATTTATTTGCTTTGTACAAGTCCTCTACCGTGGTGGTCTAAGTTGCCACAGACGTGCTGCACCAGGGCAGTAAACTTTATAGCTGGTTTTCGATTTTAAGAATCAACCTACTGTAGGCATAAGACTGTGCTTCGATTAAACAAAACACGCATTTGTATGTTTTTCCAAAATGTGCTTCATCACATTTAAAATTACATTGTTGTTATTATTCAGATGGAGTCTGTCCTGTACAGAATATACATCACCTATTTATTCTTTTCTGCTGGTAAAATGTTCAAACTGCAATATATTTTATGCAACATTAAATGTCCGGTTTAGTTCATTTTAGTAATTTTTTTCTTATTTTATGTTTCTTTAAACGGAGGTTCAGTTTTCGCCGGAATTGTACCCTCCGGCTTCTTCACTTTGCAGACCTGCAACACAGAGAGGACAGAAACAAGCTTAGCACCCCTTCAATCCGTTTTCTGAGCCCAGCCCATCGCTGTACCATCCATTTCAGGTCCTTCGTTCCCACTCCTGTCTCCCCTTCTGTCTATCCATCACTGCAGCACTGCTCTCTTAACCCCATCCATCTTCAATCGCTCCTCGAAGCCCACCGCTTCATTAGGGCAATCTGCATCCAGCAGCGATCGGTCATAGTTCTGTCACCCGCGCGCAGGCATCTCCATTCCGAGTAGGAGTCGTCGAGACGGGCCCAGTTTTAATGGGCCGACTATCGGAAACGATTAATGTCAGGATAATGTCCGTAATGTAAGGAGGGGGAAAACAAAACAAAACTAAACGGAATTATATTATATTATTCCTGGGGGAGGGCCCCTTTTTTCGTAGAAAATCGTCTCATGGCCTCGCAAAAACTGATGCCCCAGCAAATACTGTCTTGTGCAATTGGCAAATATATCAATTTCGCGATTAGCGTATAGGACATACAAAACTTTGTTATAAGTAATGATACTTAATGATTTAATGACATTTTAAACAATCATGAATTATGTAAAAATGTTATTTTATCCCAATTTTATTTTGTAACAATAATATAGAAATGCAGACTTTAATAACATATTTGGACCTGTCAGTTTTTCGACGTGAGGGTATATATATGACTTTTGTTTCCAAATTTATTTACACAAATATCATACATTAGGATGACTGCTGTGAATGTTTTAGTTAATCGCCAATGAATTTTAAAGTCAAAGTTAAACCCCCATATCCTTTCAGTGTTTCTCTGCGACGGAATTAACCAGGATTAAGACCCATTTTCAAGACAAACACTCGGTTAGCAGTGGATTTGAAAGTCTGAAACTCAACGAGGTGCTTTCTCTTTGAAGGGATTAGGTCGCCCGTTGGTGCGCTGTTCAGCACGAGTAAAGGTCGCTGCTCTTTTCGCCGATTTGGAAGCAGTTTAACTTTACAAGCAAACACGGGCCTTCACACAAACGCCGGGCAGACATCTGCAGATCCCGATTTACGATTTGCACAATCCATTTACTGGAGAGATCAACTTAAAGAATTTTAACATGCAACCTACAGGTTAGATGTTACAGTGTTAGAATTGCAGCGTAGAACGCAAATAAAATGATTGTGAACATAGTTTTTAATTTTATTTACACTTTTCATCATCGTAATAATAGCCTAAATGGCAGCATCGCACTAAATTTAAGTGTGGGGATTCCTCTGTAAAATAAACGGGATTTTTCTATAATAAAGACGACAGGTTTATTCTTCATATAATAGTTTGTGATAGTACATTGTAAACGACTGGGAAACCTGTACCATTTTATTGGCTGTCGTTAGATATATGCGTGAGTGGATGGGTGGATGAATGACAGTTTTAATTCAAAACTATTTCTTAAAGAAAGCCAGCCGCCGTCGCCAGATAATATATTTCAGGGGAATTTCCACTCCTCTTCCCAGCTGTATAACCTGAAATGGTCCAGCAGAAAAACGGCAGCTTCTCCAAACACGGTAATTAGATCAGAGGAGCTGGAGCCGCGTTTTGAAAGGCAGTCCCAACTGGCGGGGCGCGGGAGTTGTGGAAAGTTAATTGAATTAAGCTTCCTCTAAACTAATTAGCCAGCAATCTGCCACGCGAGCTGTCCCAGAGCAAGATTTGAATTAGGGAAAATGGATTTTTTTTATTCTTAAAAAGGGTACTGGTTGCTTGGGTCTTGTCTTTTCAATTTTTTAAACTAACATTTCGGTCACCATGCTGTGTCTATACGCGACTGTCAGCTAATTCGTAGTTACTCCCTCTCAGTATTGAATGCACCAGCCGTCCTCGTTAGCTGTCAATGGAATGAAAGGAAGCAGGTTGTACAGAAAGTATCTTTATTTACATTAATTCCGCTCCGGTTATCTAGCGTACTTTGATGTATTCCATTCACTAAATATTTTTTATAAATTACATGTCACACACAGAATCGTCACCGGCTCCCTATATTCCCCGCATTGCGTCCTCTGACTGGTGAAATCGAAATAGTGAGCATCGCACCTGCCTTAGACCATAGGCTGATGGCTCCAGTACTGCAGGATGTCAAATCTTGATATGTTGAAATCTTTTGTGTCCTCGCTTCTATAATCAGCAATGCAATTTCACCTCTAAAGAGCCGTGCTGTAATGGTTAATCGATTTCTCTGCCAGTCCTATGGGACAATAGTAGAAAAGGAACGGAGGAGATCTCGTATGAAAATCCGTTCTTAAAAGCGCAGACAAATATGATAATGGATGATTCAAATGGAACAGTACAATATCATGGCTCTCTGCGTAATGCGCATCGAAACATGTTGAGTGTTAAGCGCTGTAAATAATCGGCCGAGTAGATACGTGGTGTCTAAACCGTACAGGTAGCCTAAGTATTTCTTTTTAACGCAACAAGATAATCAAAGGTTAAAATAATGAGGAAAAATGCAACAGAATACAAAATGCATTCTAGAATATAATACAAGTATATACTTCATAAACAGCGAACAGCCTATAATACCGCTTTAATGAAACAGCAATAAAGTAAACGAGAATGCAGGCCTGACCGTGAATGACTGGGATGAACGTAAAAACAGGAGAATCTTCACAAACACGAACGTGAAAAGCTGCGTAACCCGGGGAATGATTTAATACGCACGTAAAGAGTTACGTAATGAGGTGGCGCTTTTCTACAAATGTTGGCCTAATTATTTTCGTCACCAAGGACGATTCCTTATCGTTTTAGATATGTAACATAAATTACTGCACTCTCCATTTGTGGAACCTCAGCGGGCCTCGGATATCAATGTCCTTATACACTAAAAAATGCTTTGTGATGCTGGGACTCATTGTCTCGGACAAGCTCTGGAAGCACCGCTGACAGGTCTCCTAATGAAGCCCTTCTCACTCCTACAACAACTTAATCCCCTTTTCTTTCATTACCGGAATTACATTTTCCCAATAACGCAATATGCGCGAGATCATACGTTGGCCAGGCGGACTCATATGCTCCTTTATTTACGATTCAATATCCAAAATTGGACTGCATATAAATAGTGTAACCGATAGCTTCTCCGGCCGTGCCCTCCGCCTTCCGCTCAAAATCGGAGGGCACACGTGCACAGAACTACTCTCTGGCCCATTTGCGTCATCGTTGGTGAAAGGACATCATTTATGGTTCGTGACGGCACACGGCTTCGTCTAATGGCTAACACAAACCTGTAAAAACAGATATAATAACTTGTAATAACGGAACAGTAGTATTATTTGCCTTTCCACACTGCTTCACCTACAGCGTAGCAATCGTCTCTCGTGTGCCTGAATGGACAGTTTGCCTCTGAATGTATCGTCCAGTCCGCGCATTTCCTTTTATAAATACGGACATCATTAAAGATGTTCCCACCTCTGCAGCTGACTGCTGAAATATGAAACCAGCAGCTTCTGTGCACGTTAAATGCCAGCCAGTATTTCTCTTTTAATCTCCATAATGCTGTTCTCAAATGTGTGTGTGTGTGTGCACAACTGTGTGTGTCAGTGGATGGGGGGTCTGGCCAAACCACAGGAGGCTACAGGGAATGCGGACCTTTTTTCCGATGCTAATTCATCCCCACAGGAAGACGGTGTGTTCTACATTTGTATGGGATGATGCTGAGAAAGACCAGAATGTCCCCCCCCCCACCATCACCATCCAAACACACATCCTTCATTCTGTTCTCTCCTATGATTTCTGCCTTGTCACCACTGCAGAACAGGCTACCGCAGCAACCAGCAACACCAGTAAATCCAGCACCAAGTCAAACTCTTGTTTAAGTAAAATTGACTCCCACAAAAGAATCACACTTATTGAGCTTTTTATTTACATTATGAACACAGAGATGATAAAGTGGAAATGTCAGCAGTACACAGTCTATATACAATGTATCCTTTTACTTTTATGACGTTCCTTCGTGTACAATGTAGAAGTTTCAGATGAGTTGCACATTCATGTGTGAAGATTAAGTTGTGATATATATCATCTGACACACTAATTTCTCATCAATAAACCCAAGTAAGATAATTCATGGCAAATATTTTTGGTACCTACTTTCTTCCACAGGAAAAAACAGAGTAATCAATAAATGAAACCTGTTGGTGTGTACTATCAGAAGTACCGTCCCCTTATTATCTCAAAAGAATTTCTTAAATCTCCCATCGAGTGTAAGATACACAAAACCAGCATGGATGAGTGAGGAATAATTTGGGAGGAGAGATGTGATGCTCAGGTGCTACAGACCACGTGTGGACAGCAGTTGCTCTAGATTTCCGCAGACTGAATCTCAGTCCATCATAGTAAGTAGGCCGTCTGTTCTGGGTTCAGAGGGGGCCGGATGTCCAGTTTTCGGGACGACCTGTCCTCCCCCACAATCTCGAGGCGAAGACTGGGTACCCCTTGGCCTTCCTGCCCCCCCAGGTGGGCCGCGCCGTCCACGCCGAGGCGCAGAGTGCAGCCCTGCGGTAGAAGGTCCTGCTCATAGGCAGCCGCCAGCTGGTTCACCACACGGCGCTCCACCTGCGGCACACAGAGCCGGCGGCCAATCAGAGCCCACCTTCCGTTACGGGAAATGAAGCAGAGGCGGGTGACGGGGACGGGCAGGAGCATCGGTTTGTGAGCAAAATGACAGAGCAGGATTCCGCTGATCTTGATAATGCATCACAACGTGCATCTTAAAGATGAGTTGAAAGGTGAAAATACACAAATCGTAGACGGGTGGTACCTCATGCTTGATGGAGCGTGCTCCATAGTGCAGGTTGTAACCACCAGCTAAGAGGTCCAGGACAGGACGGTCCCACACCAGAGTAATGTTGTGTCTTTGCTTGGCCTGGGGGGTGTAGTGAGCAGAAAGGTGCTATCAAACAGAATCACTGGTGAATTGCATTGTTTTGCTGAAAAGAAACACCAATGTGGTAAGGTTAAAGATTTTGGGAAAAAATAATCAACCAAATAATCACTGTCAGAATGTGATGCGGTTTTCTCTGTAAGGTGTGATGTTGAAAAACGCATGGAAGCAACTGAATGAGCCTTCTGGTGTTTCCTGTGATCATCGGGGTCAGATCATGGTTCTGGTCTGAGCCTGGTATTAGACCGCAGGAAGCAAAGGGAATTCAGACAAGCACTAAAGGATGGTAGCAGCCCATGAGCTTTGAAATGTGACCCCCCCCCCCAATATATAATGCACACTGTGGCTATGGAGCACGTGGGGAGATCTTAGATGCTCTGCTCTGGACACAGTGTATAGAGAAGCGGCCACATGGAGAGTCACACGAACAGGAGAACAAGAGAACTGGCAGGCAGCAGCCTGTAATGATGGAGAGGCCAGGCAAAAATGGGGCTGTTATTATTTAAATATTTATGAAACCTCACAACGATAAGTTATCTGATTTGATTAGGTCGCCAGGCGGCGATCTGTTATTGATTGGAGAGCGTTCCTTAACGTCAGCGACAGCAGACCTGCAAGCAAATCTGGCGGGGGAGCACAGCAGGGAACACAAGCAAAGTGTCTGGCTGTTATGATGTCATCAAGGCGAGACGGCTCTCTGCTCTCCGCTGACCTTTTTGGCCCAGAAGTTGAGCTCTTTGCTGACCAACTGAAGAAGTTCCGAGTGGCAGAAGGGCAGGAAATAAACTATTTCATTGATCCTCCCCAGAAATTCATCCCTCCTGAAATGAGACTGGTAGGGGAAAAAAAAAACTCGCATGACCTCCCATACTCATCCATGGTAAAGGCCTGTACCAGGTACAAGGGCGGTGGGGGGTACCTTGAGAATGGGCCGGATCACATTCTCCTTAAACTGCTTCGATATGGTGATTTTATCACTTGACTGGACATCCTCTGTATGGAAGGGAGAGAGACAAATGCTCTAAGCTTAAAACAAATGAAAATATCACCGCATGAAAAGTGTCATTAACTAACACTTTCTGCTTGCTTCCTGGGGGTGAACAAACATCTGCTCAACCTAGTTAGCATAAATGGTAGCTTCTTACTGATAAAGGCAGGAAGCTAAAGTGCGCTTTGAACGGCAGCGAAATTCTGCTCAGATGATCCTCTTTTTATGCTTCCCTCTCACCCAAACTGTCGGCCAGCCGTGTGCGGCTCTGCTCCCGGGCCTCCTCTCGCAGCTGAATGGCATGCTGGGCAATTTCCTCACTGGCCACGTTGGAGGTCATGATGAAGATGGCGTCCTTGCACTCAATCGTCTTTCCCTTCCCATCGGTGAGTCTCCCCTGTGCCACAAAACACAAGAACAGACCCCCACATTATGGAAGAGCACCGGCCGAAGGTCTAGGGCTGTCGATCTTTGGATGACATTCGAACATTTGTTAAAACATGATGTGAAAAATTCATATTCAAACTATAATTAACCAATTCAAATTGGTGTCACTGTAGCCTCTCAGCACATTGCATTATTGGTTGTAATTTTGTTGTTTGCCATCTACGGAGCTCCTAAGAGGTCTGGGTGCGAAAATATTTGTGCATTTTTTAATGCATCCATTATTATCTCTTATGTTTTACTTTGTTCATCATTGTTCTCTGAGGCAGTAACTATGCTTTTTCAGAATCATGGATGTATTTTATGTTTGCAGGTCAGGTTATTTGCACAACTAATGAACAATAAACACGTTTTCAAGTCCTGGCCCAAGGAACCAAGGTATCAAAAAAGTCCCCCACCTGGTTTGGTACTTTTGGTGCCGATGCCTGACAGAAAGTCAATAGAGAATGGCTCCTCCATTCGTAGCTCCGCATTGCAAACCCTTCCTCACCTCGTCGAAGAGCTGCAACATGATGGTGAGCACGTCTGGGTGCGCCTTGTCCACCTCATCAAACAGCACCACCGCATTGGGGGACTGCTTCAGCTGCTTGGTTAGCTGACCGCCCTCCTCATGGCCCACGTATCCAGGTGGGGATCCTATGAACTTGGCCACCTGGAAGAGACAGCGACGGCGAGATGATACTAAGGATGAGGTGTCGAGGGGAAGTGTGTGACCCATGTGTAAGCTGAACAACAGGGGCCTAGAAATATCAGGAGTGTGTTATACTGTGCAGAAGTTTTGGGGAATTGGAAGTCACGATTGGGGCCATTCCAGAATGCACTGATGCATTCCAATCCAAATCAGGAAATGGAACTGGAGTTGGGATGGGAAAAAAAAACTATGGGGAACAGAGTTGGAATGAAATTCAAATATCAGGGAGATTTTAATTCCGAATCCAGTTCCATTTCCTGATTTGAATTGCAATTGATCAATGCATTCCAGAATAGCCCCAACCCTGTTGGAGGTAGACAGATACTTGGGATAATGAAAAAGATGGAATGAGAGAAATGGAAGGAAAAAAATAAAACAAAGAGAAACCCAGTGTATTTCAGAACGAACAGTCTGAGGTTCCATGTCTACTTGAAGAACCGATATTTCAAATTTGCCTGAGCCAGTAAACCACGTGGCTCCTTGACCTTACGGAAAAATCTCTCCATGCCAGTAAAGCAAACTGAACTGAGAAAGAGGGACCGTGTGGCGCGGCTAAACCCCAAGGTCATTCAGTTACTGCTGGGTTAAATGGGTTATGACAGCAGCTGGGGAGGGACACAGCCAGCCCCGCTTCCGAGCAATGACAGGGTGTGTGGGCGCGTGTCTCCAGCCAGTGTCTTACCGTACCTCGTGTTTCTCCTGAAACTCTGACATGTCCATACGTATGAATCCCTGCCAACACAAAACACCAGTGCATCAGCATGGTCACGGCCGTGGGCATAGGGGATCCTGGGCTCCTGCGTCGCGGCCACCTGACCCACCTTTTTGATATCTTTGTGCATGTACCGGGCCACCTGCTTGGCCAGCTCCGTCTTACCTGTTGAAAGGACAGAATGGTGCACCAATTAGACACATTGAGATCACTGGTACATGATGCCTGTATGCTTAAACGTTTTGTTTATGTTAATTTTAATTTTAAAAAAAGAGCTGAGATTGTGATCATTATTGAGATAGCCGTTGTGGGTAGGGAACCTAAAGGCTGAGACTCTGGTCATGGATCCTTCTGGAAGGAGCACATATCAGAGAGAGCTTGTGGTTTTAGCCCCTGCTCAGTTTATGTCTATGGAGCAGCAAAAATAAAATATTCCTCTTATAAATTTTAATATACATATAGGGAAAGAGTGGGACTTGTTGCTAAGCTGTTAAATATTCATGTCCCCTGGCCCAGCGGAAGATGCTCCGTGGCTGCAGGCGATGTGAGGAATATGAGAGCTTCAGTAATCTCCATAAATTTCTGCGCTCCGGCGTACAAACAAACAAGCAGCTGGGCGACAGCTGATGAAGGTGGAGGGCCGGCCATCCGTACACGTCCATGCTCGTCGCCGGGTTGCCGAGAGCGCCCCCCTCCTGCCCCGCTTTGAATAACCAAGTGTCCAGGACCAGTCGCGACACGGGTGACACAAAGGACTGATGAGGTCTGGTGATCGTGGCAGGTTTGGAATTTTGCGATCATTTAACTCTTTTATCAAACGTTTTTGTCTCAATCATACATTTCCTAGACATGAGGGAATGCTAGTTTAGTGGCCGAAGCATCAGATGGGATGTTGTCATATCAGGAAGATGCAAAGGAAACGACGGCAGTCAGCCATGCCAGCGAATAATACAGCAGGAAGGAAAGTTGAGTTACCGATGCCCGAGGATCCGAGGAAGAGGAACACCAGTGGATGCTCTTCATCATACCAGCCATTCTCCTTTCTTCTGATGGCTGCAAGTAGGGGATGGGGGGAGGAAAGGGCACTGTCAGGAACAGCCAGTGGAAAAGAAGGGAGGTGGGGGGAAAGACCTCCACAACAGAATAGATCAATGACACAGGGGGGTGGATAATTATCGCAGGCTCTACACGATGTTCTGACTGCTTCCAGCCTCCGCTCTCAGTCATCCCAACCATTAGCCCTCTATAATTCCATTAGCCAGCCCGGCACTGGAGAAGCCAAATCAGGTTAGCATGGATCCAGGAGAGCAGCCCGGGGAGGAGAGTTCGGATAACGCCAT